>CAUYQU010035617.1:0-67295 GCA_963574635.1 Cheracebus regulus
GGTGGTGGGGGGGGACTGTGGATCTTTGCAAGCAGGCAGTTTGTACAGAAGCCAAGGTCAGCAGTTAGAGACAGTGAAAACTCCCAATATCAGTAAGCAAGCAGTTTGTTCAGAAGCCAAGGCCAGCAACTAGAGACAAGAGGGTTTCTTCTCAGGGCCCGTGCAACCCTGAGCAGCGAGTTCTTGAATTCCATTGAAATGAGGCTGGTGTCTGCACCTGGCGTTTGCCCGATTAATTGTAGTGCCTTATCACTAGCCTGTGAGCCTGCACGTAGCCTGTGAGGCTGAGAAGCCATTACATTTTAGCCTGGCTGAAGCCATTTTCCTTGCCACATCACATATTGAGTATAATGTACACTATTTGGGTGATGGCTACACTAAAATCCCAAACTTCACCATTGTGCAATATAGCCATATAACAAAACAACAAAACTGCACTTCTGTCCCCTAAATCTATGAAAAATAAAATTAAGAAAAAATGAAGAGATTGGGCCAGATAAAACTTAAGCTTTCTGAGGTATATTTTTAATGGAATGGTATAGATGTGATTTTATTCTTTGAATATTATTCTCTTGAGGATCATCTTTGATTATGCTTAGTTTCAACTCTCACAATATTTTCAGGGTATTACAATGTAAATAACTGCATAGCTAGCTTCTGCTCAGTGAATATCTTGTTTTAAAAATACTGTCTTTTACTATTGTTTTTTAAATTGTCACTTTTATGATTTCATACTAGGGAACTGTGATGCTAGAGGCTGGAGCATCACAGACATTGAGGATATAATTTGGACAGATTGGTAGTTGTATATTTGGGGAATTTCCATAATATGATTTAAGTGAACCTGACGTGTGTTCACCTTTAACAATTGCTCCTTTTCTTTGAGGTCAAGTGTCTTGCAAGAGTAATCTGTGTTTCACTAAGTCTCCATTTTCTCATCTTCATTCATTCTTTAACTCACCAACATCCTGAATTTTTGTTTTGTTTATCTTTGTTCCTGTGTTGGCTACAACAGCAGCTGCTACATTTTAAGTGTTCAATAATTCTTTTGAAATCGATCAGGTTTTTCATCACGCACCTTCCTGTAGGAAGAATTCCTTGAGAAATCTTGATTGTGCCCTTTATTTTCTATTAAAAAGTAGCAACTTAATCTCTAATGAAAATAAAAAATAGGAAGCAGCAATTTGCAGATATCAAACTGTTATCAAAAATACAGTGAGAGAAGTAGCGTTTGAAGGACGCAGAAGCCAATTATTTTTCTGGATGTTCTCCATTCTCTCCTTGAATGTGAACAGCCTCTGCATCCAGGGGTCAGAATGCAATGCTCTCACATCATATGTTGGTGAACTGAATGATATTCTAAGACAATATGAAACCTGTTACATTTTCTATAGAAATAGTTTTGAAAACATTGTGTCCCTATAAAAAAAAAAGCCTGCATAGGAAATTTATTTTATAGAAAAAAATATTTTAAAACATTCATTGCTTCTTTTAGGAACTGCTTTGATTTTACCTTTTTGCCAATAAAAACTACACAGCTTCCTTTTTTTTTTTTTTTTTTTTGGCTGAGCTACTTGAGAGCATAGAGCTAAATATGTGGGTTACTTTATTTTAGCTGATATTTTGGCTAAAGTCTGGGATTGTGATGAAGTTTTAACGTGTATAGTAATCCCAATCAGTTATTTACAGATGTCTAGAGCACCAGCCAGAGAGTTAGGTATCTCATGCATACTCAGATGGGAGAGAGCTGTGATGAATTGCCTACTCTGCCATCAGTGGGAATTTAAGAGTGGTGACATGAGTGTGTGCATTTTCTGGTCATGGTCTAAGTATTCTTCTTATTTAATCCACTTTTATCTCTATTTAATTTTCCTTGGCACAGATTAAAAAAATTAACATAATAATCATTTAATTTTGTATCAATTTCACCAAGCGATTTGTTTCATGAAGTATTTCAGGGTATCAGAATCAACTGTCCCAAAACTCTGTATAACATATGAAACACAGGTTAAGCAGTCTATTCACAAGTAGTTAATAAATTTAATTAATTCTAATACTCTACTGTATACTAGATATATATGTATTCTATACATATGTACATACATATATATATTTAAACACATATATGCATATGTAAAAACTTGAGACATACCAAATGAATGCAGACATTAATAATACCCAAAGACCTTCAGTCTGTAAAATCTATTCAAATCATCACTTAATAATCTACAACTCTTAATTTCTTTTCCTCCAGAGCATGTTTTTTTTTTTAATTTTAATTTTTTCTTACATCTTCCAATTCTTTCAAATTCCCCAGGACTTGAGAGTATGGCTGACTTTTAGGGGAATTCTTTCCTAGCTGTCTAGGTCATTCATTCTTGTCTACTGAGTATTTGTGACATACCAAGACTTTTACTGTGTGCCAGTAGTTCAGGAGTGAAGGCAGATGGCCATAGTGCCTGCCCTCTAGGGACTTAAAAGCCTAGATCCTGCCTCCTTGAGCCAGAGCTCTTGATTGTTTTTGTTCTGGAAGTCATGATGGTAAGGAGCTATTTGCATTGAACAGAGGACCATGTGTCACAAATACTATTCCTAATGTCATTGAGTTGAAAGGGCATCATCTCTTACTTTTCTTGGCTCTCATCCTTTTAGTAATGTATTTTGACTTGGAGGGAGAGTTGCTTTCTCCATTCTGTTTAATGGCTAATATGTCCACTCAAACAACCCCCCACTCCCAGTTATATCCATTAATTTAATGTATTTATAGTAAGTTGTTTCATTTTCTATTTATAATGATATGGTATACAAATGCTACCCTAATAAATACCTAGCATCCATGGGCTTGATGTTTCTGTCAATACATAATGTAGACATATTAAATACCTGGATCTGCAAGGTTTCTGGAAATGGATATTCTATTTAGCATAAACATCCTATGTTCAAATTGATCTCTTCCCTGGTCTTCGCTTTTTCTTTCCCCCACCTTCTTTCTTTATGTTTTCTCATTCCTTTATTTCCCCTTTTACTACTTGCTGACACTAAGCAGTGTTCAAGTCAGTGGGTTAGATCTATGCTCCCCATGAAAGTAAGCCTTTAGTAGAGAATTCATTTTTGGTGTTCCCTCAAATGCTGCCTAATTTTTATCTTTGCAGAGAAACTGTGGAACTTGCTGCCCTGAATGATAATACCTTGTGCTTGAAAAGTTATAGTCAGGCCTAATCAATGCTGCTGATGGCTTGAGGAATTTCTCTTTTGACAAGGATGCTAAGCTTGGTTAATGTGGTGGCTGGTTGGATGAAGCAGGAAGCTGTTTAAAAACAACAACAACAACAAAAACTTATGAAAGCATTTTCATCCTGAAATTTAATAAAAAGGATGCCTTACCTTATCCTTAAAGTTTGATATGCTATTCTCATAGGCTGAGGGATTTGCTCTGTTCTAAATATTTGCTGAAACATCTTCTGAAATGTGTTTGACCCAATTGGATATTATTAGGTGATGTAGTTTGGAAATGTGTTCCCACCCAAATCTCATGCTGCATTGTAATCCCCAGTGTTGGAGGTGGGGCCTGTGGGAGGTAACTGGATCATGGTGGTGGGTTTCTCATGAATGGTTTGGCATCATCCCTCTTGGTACTATGCTACTGACAGTGAGTGAGTTCCTATGAGATCTGTTGTTTAAGAGTGTGTATCCCTTCTGCCTTCTCTCTCTTGTGCTTACTACCGCCATGAAAGACTCACTTCCCACCATGACTGTAAGTTTTCTGAGGTCTCCCCAGAAGCTAAGCAGATACCAGAACCATGCTTCCTGTACAGCCTGCAGAATCATAAGCCAATGAAACCTTTTTTCTTTATAAATTGTCCAATCTCAGGTATTTCTCTATAGCAATGCAAGAATGGCCTAATACCCTGGGTAAAAAAGCATGGTCTACACATTCTTTAGGAGAGTTAGCTTCTAAAAGGTCACTTTTCTGCTGCTGCTATTTGAGAAAAAAAGCAAAACAAAATATTTAACTGCCTTTGAGTTGCTGAGACCCTCCCAAGCCTGCCCAGGTAGGTCTCATTGGCTGGGGACTGAGGTTGTGGTAGGGATAAAACCTTCCCAGACTCTAATAGAAATATAAAGGAAGTTGATGATGGAAGTAGAAAAATCTAAACTCCGAAAGATAGCATGCTTTAATAAAATCCATCATCAGCTCTTTAAATTACCACCAGGAGACTCCATGTTGGCTGTTCTAGCTTTTGCTAAAGCAGTCTAGGAATCTTCCCAGTTTACTTCTTAATAAAACTCTTCTTAATAAAACTTCTCCATAAAATCAAAGTTAGCCATCAGGATCAAATGCATGGTGAGCTCTCTGGGTGAACAGTTGTTTAAGACCAGAGCAACAGTTTGATCTCAGATTCCTGCAGTCCAATATTTTGCTTTGTTTTCTGTGACACTTGAACAAAATCTCAGTGTTTTGTCCCTTCTTTGTCTTCAGTTATTTCACAGTCAGAATGTCAGTGAAGTTTTTGGCTGATGACATAAACATTTCTTATAGGAACAAAATAAGATCCAACAGGTATGAAGTTAGGTGAATATACCAACTTTGGCAGTTATCAGTTCTTCCTAGCAGCTGTGGCTTCAGTATACCTTCCACCTGACTCTCCCATAGCCATCATAACCACAGATATGGCAGGAAAAAAACCTTGAAAGGCTACCTGGCTCAGGTTCATCCCTTTGGGAAGATCATAGCCTAACTCTGCCAAGTCCCCCAAGAGAACATGCTTTTCAGGATGACTTTCAGAGTAGCACAGTTAGGTAACATTGCAAAGTAAATCACATTTAATTCTGGGACTTTTCCACTTTTTTCCTGAGATCCTTTCCCACTTTCTCATCCCACTTTCCTTAATCTCTTAGTGACAATGTCCTCTCAATGATCAGAGCAGGTCATTTGGCTGTCCACTCAGGTTCTCCCTTTCTTCTTCCTGTCCCTGAGTCTCAATTTTAAAAATATAAGTGTGCGTCGGAATCACCTGGGATGATTATTAAAGAAATTTAAGATGAGGCAGAGGTGGAGGGGAGAGTGAGATGTAGAAAAAAATTTCAATTTGAAAACAGGAAAAAACATGCACAACATCCTACCAAAAAGAATACATAGATGACAAATAAGCATATAACATCATTAGCCATTAGACAATGCAAATTAACATCACAATCCGATACTATTACACACCTATCAGAATGGCCACAGTGAAAAATAATAACATCAAATGCTGGCACTGTGGTATATCTGTAACATGGAAAACTATTCAGTGATAAAAAGAAACTGTTACTACACACAACCACTTGGATCAACCTTGAAGAAATTATGTAGGTAAAAGCAAGTCATGAATTTTGAGTTGAAGTCTTCTTTTAGTTGTCAAGCACTCTCATGTATGCAGGGACCTGCCAGTTCTCAACTTTTGGTATAGGTGAATGTTCCAGGACACATTAATTTATCTCTTCTTTGAATTCAGCAAAATTTATCCGTGCTAAATCAGCACTTACTTACAGAATAATGTTTCCATATGTAATCTTGTTTTTCCCAGGTGACTGTTAAACTTCTCCAGAAAATGGACATCCCCTTAGTATCTAACACAATGTAACCATATACGTAATAGAGATTTCAAAATGCCTTGTTGATTACAGAATATCTGAAAAGTGAGAAAATTGGAAACACAATGTAAAGACTGGATCCTTTTCCTGAGTACTTGTCATCAGATATGGATTAGAAATAGGTTATTTGGTAGCTGTTGCAGAATTTTATTTTATTTTATTTTTGAGACAGGGTCTTGCTTTGTCACCCAGGCTGGAGTGCAATTGTGTGAGCTCAGCTCATTGCAAACTCTGCCTTCTGGGTTAAAGCAATTTTCATGCCTCACCCTGCCGAGTAGCTGAGATCACAGGCATGTGCCACCATGCCTGGACAATTTTTTGTATTTTTAGTAGAGATAGGGTTTGGCCATGTTGGCCTGGCTGGTCTCAAACTACTGGCCTCAAAACTAATCCACCTGCCTTGGCCTCCCAAATGCTGGGATTACAAATGTGAGCTACCACAGCCGGCTGGAATTTTTAAAGGAAATTATGGTGAGTTTGTGTTCTGTTCACTATGAATAAAATGTCTGATCTCATCTTTCATTATTAACAGAAACTGCTTATTGTGAAACATTCTCTTTTCATATCAGCAGAGCTGGCCAATGGGTAAGCCTGCTGCCTATGAAAAAATGCCTCCTTTTTTGGAACTGCCACAGTTTCTAAAATTTTGAAAGTCCTTTGGGGTAAAAGTATGTGTTTCTGAAGATTCACTGTTCTACTTTAAGTTATCTGAACGAAGAATACATCAGTATATTATCATCTTGATTATTGATGTATCAATTGGAATAGTAAATTTTGGAAGCTGATAGTTTAGTTGCTTACAGATTAGGAATGTATTCTGATAAGTTTTAGATGGAATTTAAGAGTCAAGAAAAACATCATATGAAGCCCAAAATCAAGGACCCTGGGATGTGGATGTTTTGAGACATAAAAAAGGATGATGAAGACAGAAGGAAAACCACACCTAAAAGGGGTATTGAAGGCTTAAGAGTTTCTCTCCTTGACTATTTTTTCCTAATTCTAAAAATGTCTAGCATAGTAACTACATTTTCTAAGGGCTTTTACACTTAGAATTTGAATAAGGAGAGCTGTGTGTTGCTTTAGGGGGAATCACCAATTAAAATGTTTGTAGAGACTAGACATTTTGCATGTAAGAATGGTCTTGGTGAGAGCAGTGGTGAACTAGAGAGCGTAGACCTCCAAAAAATACTTTTCCATGGCCCAAATTTAGCTAGTGAGCCAACAAATTTGCAATACTTACTTTTAATAATTATTATCTTATTTGACAGGTCCAGTTAAAATAGAATAGCAACTGATATTTTTTTTTCCTGAGCTGAAGAGAAATTTTCACAAGACATTCTAATATTTAAAAGTCAGTATTCACAACCTTGGAGGCCAGAGCAGGAAGCAGTAAATGGCTTCTTTTTTTGATTTACTGCCTAAGCCAACCTAATGTACTTTTAATAAGAGTGTACCAGATAGACGTTTGAATTGAATTCAATTCTTGATTTTGTGTTTTAATTTTCTCATACATGAATTTCCCTATCTACAAGTTTAACTTTTGGTTTCATTCATTAGTTAATTCTAAGAAACATTTCTTCAACATGGAGGGCATCTGAATGACAGATGCCTCTTTTGATGACTTTGAGGTGTCCCTACAAGGCTGGGTAAGTGGATTTTTTGTGGTGCTGTTGAATATGCAAAACTGTAGCATCATTGAGTGCTGTGATTTTCATGAAATCTCATGGCCCTGCCAAATGTAAAAGTGTGGTGATATTAAATTTCTCTAGATCCCAAGTTAACTTATTATCAAGACTTACAATTCTGGCACTTAAAAAAACCCAGATGGGTTGTAGAGTTTCACAAAGTTTAACATTTTCTGACCTTCTGTGGTGAAAGAGAATTAGACTGGATGCCAGAATCCGTGGGTTCTAGTCTTGGCTCTGTCACTAACCAGCTGTATAATTTTGGACAAGTTAGTTTTCCTCTATGATCTAGGATTTTTTCCTATTATAAAATAAATAAGTTAGGCTAAGAGGTTTTATAGGTCTCTCCAAAGCTGATCCTATGTTATGCCAGTAATTTCTGGGTTCAGATTCTAAATTTATCACATACTAGCTAAGCCCACTTAAGTAAATTCATTTTCTTACTTCTCAATTTTTTTACTAGTAAAATGGGTATAATAATGGGACAATATGAGAGAAAGAAATGAGCTAATATATGTATAAAAATTAGCATATAATCAGTGTTCAATATAGAGTAACTGTAGTTGTTGTGAGTCTGAGATTAGCAAACCAAATACTGAATTTGAATCAAATCATTTTTACTTAAGGCCTGCACTCTCTATTGACCACATGACCTTAAAAATGTCTCTTAATTCTGAGTGAAACAAATTGTACTTTTTCCAGTCTCCTCCATTCACATTTTGGATAAATTAATAGTAAACATCAAGATAGCTAAGGCTTTAGAAGTCTATATGTTGCACAAGTAAGAAAACAGCGATAGTAGCACTAACTTTATGTTCTCAACACATTTCTTTGTCAGGGTTCTATCATAGTGCAATCACATTTTCTTGCAGAAAGGCTGTGTGGGATGATTAGAAGCATGAATTGATCTGTAGGTCTTAAAAGTTTTATATTAAATGTGATGGCACTTCTAACTTTAGTCTAAAATTATCTCGGTCTTTGTTAAAAATCAGAAAGCGATAACATTTTAAATGAAACAACTCAACCATGTCCTTAATCTGAATGTTAGAGACCTTTCCTTGACTCTTAAAAAGAGGTTCTTGAGCCCTTCCTCATTTTCTACTTCAATAATAATTACTTATCTATCTGGATTTCTGTTGACTTTAGAGAGTAAATAGGCAAGGATGGCACTGAAAACATCTTGTTACGTGGATATTGTAAGAAGTCAAAGAACACAGAAACTTTTATAACAGAAAAGTGACAGATTCTTACTCTATCCTTCTGCATTTTCAGTGCCACTTGTCAGAAGGAAGTGTTTCTTACAATTTTTAAATTTAGTTCTTCTGGTGGTTGCCTCTTTAACTCTCTTAACCATACAGTGTAACTACTATTCAACTATATACTTTAGAAATTATTTTAAAATTTACCTCCTACTATATGATATGTATATATTCTGCTAACTTATTGCACACACACACACACACACACACACACATATATATATATATAACTTATTGCTTATATATACTTTCCACTTATTGCATTAATAGGAGAGCATATATAACAAATAAGGTCAATTTCTTTACTTCAACTTCTATCCATATAATTTAAATATTCATATCTTATTCTTATATAGAATATATTGTTCCCCACCCTGGAAGATGAGGACCTATTTCCTTTACCTGTTTTCACTTCTTCTATCTAGCAACTTAAAATAACATATGCATGTTCAAGTTTTTCTTATTTCTCCATACGCTAATCTTAAAAGTTGAAAAGTAAAATTGCTTACATCATTATGAGAAGTCAACATTGTTATCTACATAGCCAAGTACTTTATTGTGATTACATATCCTTTTCTACAGTTCCAATATCATAAACTTTGTGACTCACAAAATATACCAGTCCTAGTATCAAGTTCAAATTTTTGGTGTATATTTTACCAGTCACTCAAATTCATGCTGGTCTGTTACAGCTTGCCTTTTATTTGGATCATGCTTTTCTTGTATACTTTTATTTATTTACCTTCCTGGAATTCTGATTGCTTTATTTCATGCTTAACAGGATTTTTCAAAGTATCATGAGTGAATATCAGAAGTCTGATATTCTCTTGGTTAAAGGTATGGTAGCTCTCTCTCTCAAAACATCATATTGGTATGGCAATATGAAAAATGGCAACTTGCCACTTGCTCTGGCAACTAGATGCTGAAGAAAGCCAGGATACCAGGGCCAATAACAGGCTATAAGAGAAGTGCTTACATTCTAGGCTTTTCCTTGCATCTTGTTGCCAGGACAACCAAAGGCTACCTTAATTGCTGAGGACACCATCACCTCTTTGAATAATGAAAATGGTTTTATAATTTTCAGCCACTCATTTATGAGAGGTTGGAGGTAAAAATGAATTCCAGAAGACACCTTTGTAAAATCTTTGATACTAGAGCTCTGATGGTAATATCAAGGTGCTTAGAAGCTGTTATTAATTCATAGTGGAGTTGTGCCAATATTTTTGTCTCTTGAGGCTTCTGAACTCTGCTTACTTATGACACAACCTTGGGAAGCATATTTAGCTTTAATCTCTGCAGTGTTTGGTTCATCTTGAATCTTTCTAGAATGCCTATTTGAATGATATCTGAGAAGAAGTTGGTGATGAATTAGATGCAGATCACAGTTTGCTGATGGAAATTGCCACTTGATTTGAGGGATATTTAAACAGATTTAAGATGGTATGTGATTCACTGATAAGTTCTGGGATCATGGAGACAGAAACACTGGTTGTTTCTTGCTGGCTGTGGCAGTGGGCAAGTGGACTTGTGCATGGAGTTGATGATATTCTTAAACTTTTCACAATTTAAAGGCTAAGGCAAGATCTAATCCTGCTAACCACAGAGTAACAGATTTTACAGTTTATCTTGCTCAGATATGCCCTTTGATGTTCACTGGAGGTTTGAGCATAGGAGTTCAGACATTTCTGTGCTTTTTCTGATGTCTTCTTCACCAAATGCCATATTTTGGCAAGAATATACACAGAAGAGAGAGAGAAAAAACCTTAGCCCATCTAACAGCCAAATGTATTGAATCACAATGCTGACATTGTAAGGATGAGAGATATTAGAGCCAGCTCACTCTAATATCCAAGGAGTCCCCACATATAATCCTCTTTGCCCAAGAAAATTTAAAATGGGATAGTTTGCTCTCTCACTTTGTAGGGTTTCAATGCAATTCTTTCAAGTCAGGAAGGCAAATAACTACTTAATCTCCCAGCTAAGTAAAACGACTCTCTATGCTGCCTATTGTGGATCACAAGAAGGGAATGTAAAAATGGGTCTTGATTTTATTTAGGTCAGGAAAGAAAGGTTTAAAAGTGGACTTTGCTACCACTGTGGCCTTGCTATTGTCAATTCCACTATTCTCCAAAAAATGGCTCAATTTCCATGTAAAAACATGTTCTACTTTACGAAAACTTAAGTGGAATGAGGTTAGAAAGTCAAATGCCCTAGAGTCTCAAGCATAGAGGCAATAGAGCAGACTAGAATTTTCTTACAAAGGTGAAGTAAATTAATAATGTTTTCTGGGCAATAGGTAAAATTATTCATTTTTATTTAGCCTAAAGGTCTCAGTACTTTTTTTGTGTGTATCTGTGGGATATGCTTGTGGAGGAAAGACTTGATTTATTAAGTGCAGCTTCAGGGAGCAAAAGTCAGACCAGTAGGTAGCTGCTAGAATCTCAGAGGCAAATCGATGTCCCATTTTTAGCAAATTTACAAGATCAGGGAAAGTGTTTTATGCAATAATTCAGTTTCTGGTTTTACTTTATTTTCCTTTTCATGTTCTCTAATTTCTTGACTTGCCTCATTTAAATTTTATTTTGTCTTATAATTAATTGTATGTACTTTCCTAAGTAATGAGACAGAGCATTAAATTAACAAATATACAAATAAATTTTATGCATCTTCCAATGAATGAAACCTGTGGAGTAGCAGATTTGCAGTTACCATTAGGAAAAACCCTCAAACTTACAGGTGGTGTGGAAGCCACTTCTGGCACCCATGACCACGGTGATATATATATATAGGCATTGGGAGTTATCCACTTTTGGGGGTTCACAGATTTAGCAGTCTCTTCCAGGCTTATGTAAAGTTTTATAGAATGTTTTATTCCCTATGTATTTGTGGTATAAAGGGAAGAAACAAAAATCTTTTGGATTGTAAAAAGAAGAATATAAAGAAAAGATATACCATGAATATTTCTTCTTGGATATTATTGCTAATTTGTGTTACTTCTGCTAAAAATGGAAGGACAAAACTGACTTTTTCAGTTGCTTCTCAACTGCCTGGATAAGAATCACAAATGATTATGCTTAGAATTTTGAAGACAGCTGCTTTATAGAGAACGTGCTTTCCATCAGCTTATTTAGGTTGTAGGCTAAAAACTAAGGCGGAAGAAGTTGAAGGGATTTGGCCACGGTGGCAGCCAGTCACCAGCCAAGATAGGAAACAGATTTCATTTTCCTGTTATTAAGGGCAATTTGCCATTCACCAGACTGTACTCGTGATGACACATACTAAGGTGTGATCAACTTGTAGCTGGATGCATATCTAAAAGAATCATTTTGATAAGCATTTTAGAAAATGAGCCAAATTCAAGCACTCCAGACAATTGCAGCTAATGGAAGATATGCAATCTCATTTTAAACCAGCATGCAGTAGACCATACATATAGTCCACATCTAGCCACAAGAAGAGATTTGCCTTAAAAATAGACCTGATCTGAGCTCTACCTTAGATTTAATCTTGATATAATCTGGACATAATTATAGTATTTTCTGATGCTCCTTTAAGAGATATGGAACTATATTTGTCATCCCATCAGTATTTCCTGTTTCTCCATTAGTTTTTAGTTAATAACCAGTATATGAAGCTCACTGCCCCAACTTATTGAGACAATTCAGAGAAAGCCAGCATTGTTTCTCAAGGGAGAAATACAGTAGACAGGGCAGAGACAAATCAGGTTTGATTACTTGCATTTGTGTGGTTTGGAGGAGTTGAGAGTATACTGTTGAAGTATCTGGACTAAGAGGCAAAGGGTCAAACAATGGAAAAGAACAACAATTAAAAAAAAAGGAAAATGAAAAAGAGAGAATGAAGTTTGAGAAGGTTTAAACAATTGTCTATGAAGAAAAAATTTGAAATTTTTGACAATTTCATGATTTTCCCAATAGAATTATGAATATATAATTATAATTCAAAATGCATTTATACTATACTTTTGAAGATAGAAAATACAAAGTGGTTAAGAATAAAGTGATAAATTCTTAAAGTATTAGCTTTCCCTTCAGCTCTAAATGCTATGAAAAACAACCATCCAAAACAAATCCTAGCTGCTCATTTTTTTTAATGCATTGGCACCCATGTTAGTTTGATCATGAGATTACCAGAGCATACACTATCTACTGAATCAGATTCTCCAGAGAAGTGACCTTGACAATCTGTAATTTTAATCAGCACTGCAATGTAATTTTTAAGAGCTGGCAAATTTGGACAACAGTGCATGAGAAAATGTTGCTTAGGAGCCAAAATCTTGGACATAAGCCTCATCTATGGAGGGAAGGTAGCTTGGGTCAAAGCAAACATTGTGACCCTCTCATGTTCATTGGTTATTCAATGTAAATTCTTGTTCATAATGGATTTGCACCCATATTCACAGAACATTAATACAAAATCAAACCTGTTTCAAAATTCAGCTTCTATTTGTTCTCATCTCTGTGAAGAAGGGAATAAAAATTACATACTATCACTGTTGCTAGCTGCAGTCTCCCTCTTTAGCTAGAAAGAGAAAGTTAAATTTACTTTTCAAGTCTCATAAAAGATTTTATTTTAAGCCACCACACATGGCTAATTAGTAGCACATGCTATGTGGTGTCCACTGACTGCAGCCACAATAGATAATTTATATAACAATGAAAGCGAGAGTCACTGTAGGGCCAAATCCATTTCTTTTTTAGGGCTAAGACCAGAGGAGTGATTGATGCTATAGACTGTGAATACCTTCATTTGTTTTTGTATCTTTATCCATTTCACAGCAAAAAGAGCTCTACTACCTGCAAAATCTCAACTTTTCTTTTTAATCTAGGAATATGTGTGCTATAAAAGATGTTACTGCTGCCATGAAAATAGTAAGTGCTCCATAAAATCAAAACTACACCTTGTTTAAATTCTTAGTTTTGCTCTCATTTGCTGTGTGACTTTGAATCTTAATTTCTCAGAGCCTTAGTTTATTCATGCTGGTAGTTCTTCCCTAATCAAGGATACAGTTCTGTTTTTTCCATTTGATGGTGACTCTTTAAAGGTGGAATCAGTATTTTACTAATATTTGTATCCTCCGCACTTTATATAATAGACAAGCATGTTGAGAAAGCATCCTACTACCCTGTTTTTAAAAATACAAGCTGAAAGGGAAAAGGTAAAAGTCTCTCAGATAATTTCTGAAATCAATGAGGATGATATTTATTATGTAAGATTTAAAAAGATTTACTCTCTTCAACTTATCACTAAAAGTGATTTATGTTTCCTCTTAACTTTGTTTCTGACACCTGGACTGACCAGCTCAAGTTTTCTTGTTCCTGATGCTGAGCTTCATTTTTTTTTCTTTTTTCAAATAAAGAAAACTATTCATTAAGGGGAAGAGTCCTTTAAGTAAGAACAAGATTTATTTGCTTGATGTTTATTTGATTTTTACCTAGATATAATGGGAGATAATGAGTCTGGTGTTCTTTAGTCTTGTGCATTTCTAAAATAGAAGACAAAGACCTTGGGCCTTGCCTTGCATAGATGGTATAAGATACCTTACAAAACATCAGCTATGATTTGTGTGGGGCACTGTGTCTTCAGAGACTATGAGGAAGAATAAGACACCATTCGTCCTCTCAAAGAGATTGTATTCTAAGGAGGGAGATTGGAAAGATCCATGGAAACTAAAATACAGAAAATTAAGGCAAATGCCATAAATACATTCAAGCAGAGAAAGCATTTTGTGTTCAAAGAGGGTCCCAGAGAAACCACATGCCTATAGCCAAATAAAGCCAAGAAAATAAAGAAATCAGTGCTTTTCACTCAGAAGCTTGGCCAGAGTCAAGTGTGAAAATTCAATCTTGAATATGTACTCTCTTAATGTGGGTTTGAGAGTCTATACAGTAAGTACAGAAGAGCATTTTCTGCATACTTTAGCAGCCAAATGGGATATTAACCTGATGTGTTAATGAGTTCTTTAGAAGTACTCCTGAGTACCACTGCAGTGCTAGAATTTAAAAGTTATTCATCTCAACTGCCTCTGTCCTGAGCTTGTGTAAAAAATTGGGAAGGTTTTTATCTGAGTATGTGGAGTGAAAACAGTATCCATAAAGAGTAGAAAAATAAAATAGGAATATAAGAGATTAAGGTAAAGAAAACTTTCGTATACATACAAGGCTGTGATGCTGTGAATATTCCTTCTCCAAATTTAATTTCCTTGTCCTGTTCCTTTCTGCTTAGGTCTAACTTAAATTTCCAACACATGGTCTTTAGAGGACACATTTAAATTAACTGTAGAATGTACCATAGAAATCTTCAAATACTATAATAAGGGTTTGATTTACTGTTTTGATGATTATCTAGACTGAAGAAAGTGATAAGAAAATGTAAATAATAAAGATGAAACTTAAAGATGTGTCATGTCTTGGGATGAAACTAAAAGAAGTTTTAATTTACTGTATATAATTTGTACAAAAGTGAGAACTAGCTTAGTCATATATTACATTAAATGATAATAAATTTATTGGGAAAAGAGTTACTGGATTGGAACACAATTCCATTTGGCAAATCATGGTTGGTTTGTACTGTAAGTTGGCTACAGATAAAAAAAAAACTTTGACAAATATTAATGAATGTTTTTCAGGAGAATGGCCACATAGAATTTATAATACATAGTCTTATATTTTATTGTGTTTTATAAATTGCGTGCTACACATATTTTATATCATGAAAATTTGTAGTAAAATTATATATTATGCACACTTTTTTTATACAGAAAATTGATTGTTAAACATTTACCAGTACATCATTGTAAAAAATAAAACAAAATTATCATCTAACTCTAATACTTCTTAACCAAATCGTCATTAAGGTGGGAAAATCTTTAACTCTTTTGATATTGGGAAAAATATGGCATATGGGAAGAAAAGAAAACCTATGGATTAAAAACAGTATTTGAAAACACTGAACCAGCCAACCTTCAAGGTTGTGTTTAGTTCTTAACTAAATGACACTGGCAGTCAAGTGCGAGTAGATTGTAAATTAGACTCAATACAAGGAGTTTTTTTTTCTTTTTTTTTTTTTCACTAGCATTTGTTGTCTTTCTCAGGAAACATGACTTTATTGTAAAGATTTTAAATTTTGAGACCCCTGGAGTTTGAGTCAAATATTTTAGGCTTAGGATAGGATTTAGAAGGATAAGCGGTCTTCCTTTTATCCACTGGAGGGTTGTGGCACCATCTGACATTTGTGTTTCAAAGGAAAAAGATAGTTTTCATCAAAACTGCAACATGATTCTAAGCAATAGACTAATTCTTTTAAGCCAAGTAATCAATATAGAACATTATTTCTTTATTAACTATGGATACAAGTAGTATCTAAGATCTTGTCTGTATCTGATACTGAACAAAGATGTCAATTAATCTATAAACATAAACATGTATTAATTTAGGGGGCTATTCTCACCATGATTAAACTTTGAAAAGCACTTTCAATTAATGATTTGTGAGGGCTAAGGCAACAAGAGGCAAACTTGTTTTCAGACTAAGTTAATCCACTGTATTGGTTAATAAACCATCCCAAAACTTAGTGGCTTAAAGCAATGATTTATTATGTCTAACAATTCTGTGGTCTGGCTGTGGAATACTCACGCTGCTCTTGCTTGGTATCACTCATGGTTTCAATTTATTTAGGGGATCAACGGGCTCATCTATATGTCTGAGGCCCTGGTGAGAGAGCCAAAGGCTGGAACCTTTCTTCCCATAGGATCTCTCCTTATACTGCAGCCAAGCCTGAGGTATTTTTCTTTTTTTTTTTTTCTTTTCTTTTTCTTTAGTCATTGACTCTTAAAAATATTTTAACTTTTATTTTAGGTTCAGTAATACATGTGCAGGTTTGTTATATGGGTAAACTAATGACTTGGGAGTTTGTTGTACCTGGGAGTTTGCTGAGATTATTTTGTCCCCAGGTATTAAACATGGTACCAAATAGTTGCTTGTTTTTTTTTGGAACCTCTCTTTCCTCCCATGTTCACCCCCAGGTAGGCCCCAGTGTCTGTTGTTCCCCTCTTTGTGTACATGTGTTCTTATTATTTAGTTCCTACTTATGAGTGAGAACATGTAGTGTTTGATTTTCTATTCCTGTGTTGGTTTGCTAAGGATAATGGCCTCCAGTTTCATCCATGTTTCTGCAGAGGACACAATCTCATTCTATTTTGTGGCTGCATAGCATTCCACAGTGTATATGTACCACATTTTCTTTATCCAGTTCATTGTTAATGGGCATTTGGGTAGACTATTTCAGTGGAAAGATCTGGGGCACAAGGCCGGCTATTCAGATTCTTTTGTCCCACAGTATGATCCCTTGATGTGATTTCCTTCCCCTTCTGCTAGGGATGGTGCATCCTGAGAGCTGGACTGCAGTGACTGTTATTGTCCTTCTGGGTCTACCCACCCAGTGGAGCTACCAAGCTCTGGGCTGCACTAGGGAAGTATCTGCAAAGAGTCCTTTGGTGTGACCTGTCTTCAGATATCTCAGCCATGGCTATCAGCACCTTCTCCAGTGGAGGTAGCAGGCGAGTGAAGTAGACTCCGTGAGGGTCCTGGGTGGTAGTTTTGCTTAGTGTACTGGTTTTCTCAAACGCTGGTTGCGCGAGCAGTGAAATCGTCACATGGACAGACTCAGGACCTTTGGTTAGCCAGGATGCTACAGATGGTGGAATTCGCAGTTGTTTTATTTTTTCTTGGAGTAGGTTTGTTCTTTTATGAGTTACTATAATGGCTTGAGTTGGTTGTCCTTTAACTAGGAGGTGTTACTTTCAAGAGTTGCATCAGCTGCAATAGTATAGTGGGGATACAGGCTTTTCCTAAGATCACCTGGGTCAGTATTCGAGTTTCTCAGATAATAGGCAGAGCCATAGAGCTCCCAAAAGATTATGTTGTCTTTGGCTGCCAGGACAAGTAGAGAAAAACCATCAGGATAGGGCAGCAATAGAGGTATTTAAACTCAAGACTTTCCTTGGGCAGAGCTTGCTGTAACTGCTGTGGAGAATAGGGGTGTGGTTCTCCGGCCAATCGAGTTATGTTTCCAGGGGGATTATGGCTACCTCTGCTGTGTCATACTAGTTGCCAGGGAAGTGGGGGAAGGCCAGCAGTGACAGGCCTCATCCAGCTTCCATGCAGTCAGAAAGGCCAGTTTCACTCCCACCATGCCCCACCAACAACACTGAGTTTATATCCAGGCAGCTAGTGAGCAAGGCTGAGATCTTGCCCCAGGGTACAAGCCTCCCCACTGAGAAAGCAAAAAGGGCTTTCAGGCCCTGTTGCTCCCTGCCTGCCACAGCTTCTGTGCTCATATCTACACATCTCATTTGCTCCCTCACCCCTGGATTCTGTCCAGGAAAATTCACACCCAGTAGAAATTATTATGATGTTCATCTGGAAGTTGCCTTCTTTCTGTGGTCCCTCCCAATTTCAGTGGCAGCCCTTCCCAAGGGCCCCTGTGAGATAAAGTCAGAAATGGCTTCCTTGGAGAACAGGAGTGCCTACAGGGTGGGCTCTTTCTGCTACTTCTTCTACTTTTATACTTTACTTGGCTCTTTAAATTCATTTCAGGTCTAGGTGAGGTTAAATCTTTCTCCCATGATCTGGAGTCTCAGATTCCCCATTGAGGATGTATGTTTGGAGGCAGTCTCCCTCACATTTTGAGCACCTGCAGTTTTTCAGCTCTCTCACAGAGTTTGCAGTGGCAAGCCGCTTCTTTTCCATATCTACATTCTGAATTCTATTTCTGTCATATCAGCCCTCTCAGTTTGGTTAAGACCTTTTGCTGGAGAACTAGCATGATCATATAGAGAAAAGAAGGAAGTCTGGTGGCTTTTTGAGTTGCCAAGAATTCTTGTGCTGGTTCTTTCTCATTTGTGTGGGCTGATGTTTTTTCAGTCTTTGAAGTTAGTGTCCTTTGCATGGATTGGTCTGCCTTTTTCTTCTTTGATGCCCTTGGGAGTTTGATTATGGCATAAGGTGGGTTTGGTTGACTGTCTTCAATTCTAGCTTGTTCCTGGGTCTTAGAGGAGCCCCCTCCAATTACTATCTTATGTCTGGATTTCTTTTTTTGGGTATTCTGTTCCATGAGGCTTCTTCAGGCTGGGGCTGCAGTTGGCCAACTATCTGTTTCCTTGTCTGGTTGGCCTTAATCTTCTATTTGTGTACTTCTTGGGGTAAGAAGGAGTTGCATCCACCAGCAGATTTCAGGCCGAAGTGGGACAATTTTCTTGGAAACTCTAGTGGATGTGATTTATATAGCTATGGAAGGTTGGGGTAGATGGGGTTGTCAGCACTGCTATCTGGATATTTCCACCAAAAAAAGGAGCCTGTGCCCCTTGGCAAATTCAGGCAGGTGTAGGACTTCTGAACTAGAAGTTCTAGCAGGTATTGCCCACCTGGCTATCAGTGGTGGGGTGGTAGAGCCGTGTGCCTTGCTGACCAAATGTTTCCTAAAACATCAGGAGGCTGTGCCCTGCAGCTGAGTTTACACAGAAGCGTGGCTGCTGGGTCAGAAGCTCTAGCAAATGTTGCCCGCCTGGCTACCAGTGGTGAAGGCATGCTCAACTAGGTGTTTTCCAGGAGAATAGGAAGCCGCACTCTCCACAGAAGCAAGACTGCAAGGCTGGTAGCTTTAGCAGGCATTGCCTTCCTGTCTACCAGTGGCAGGGGTGGGTGAGGTATTGGTTGGGTCCCAAGAGGAAATGTAAAAGCTACTAGGACTTTTGAGAGGTGAATCTGAAATCGGTACACTATCATTTTTGCCACATTTTAGTGGTCCAAGAAGTCATAAGTTCAGTAAAGAAACATGGGGAATAGATACGAATGCCTCCTGAATGGAAAAGCTTACCAGATTTCCTTGCAAAAGATCATGGTAAAGATTATTTTAGCTCTTTTAAAACAATCATCAGTCACATCTACTGCAGTCTGTAAAGGATTTTTGATGATCTTTTATTTTTGAGTTTCTACTTTTAATTATATATTAATGATTAAATCAGGCACCTCACAAATGTTGCCTGAGAGCAAATTAAATCATATAATTATCAATTACTAAAATATGTGGCATATTAAGGATAAATTGTTCGTGCTAATAGATAAGATTAAAACTCTATGGTCACCCTGTTAAAGTGAACATATCACATTTACATTAATTTTAAGTCTCTGACACTGCTAATCATGGAAAGCTGGCTAATAATAATTCTGTAGCTGAGTGCTCAACCAACATGGAATGTCCATTCTGCCAAAATATGATGTGTCTATATTTGGAATTTGCCTACCATTACTTCCTTTCCTAAGAGCCAAATTCCTCGACCTTTTCAATAAGAGCAAAGTAAAATATAATGTCATTGCATTAGCATGAACATATTTTGAGTATCTTTTTAAGAAAACAAAAAAGAGAACATGGAGGTTGGCAGGGTTTTAAGGGGTGTGGTTGGCAGGGTTTTAAGGGGTGTGATTGTCAAGCACATGACACATGTTGGCAATGAAGTAATGCTTATTTTCCCCACAATCAAATTCCTCTTCCTGATACTCTTAAATCCAGAGTTCCTGGATCTCACTCCTGAAATAGAAGCAAGATCCCTGAGAAGGAATGCCATGGTGGTTGTTACAGAGAGAAAAAGAAGATGACTGCTTTTTTTTTTTTTTTTTCTGGGAAGGAGTCAGTGGTGCATTGGAGAATAATTAGAATTAGATTGAACTGTAGTCTTCTTAAGCATAAACTGAGGTGTTAAGGACATTTTTAAACATAAAAGTTTTGATACCACAGTTTACATGACTTCAGGAGGATTTTATTTCAGGGATTCAGAACACAAGTTTGGGGTTATATAGCCTCCCTTAGTGCCTAATTCTGGAAGTTATAGGATACTGAGAAAGTTATTTAAGCTGTTTTGCTCTGGATATAACAAATAATAATATATATCTCAAAGGATTTTTATGAGGATGATGTAAGATACTGTCAGTAAATAGTACAGTGACTGACTCCATTGAATTCTAAATGGCTAGAAGCTACAGTTATTATTAGTTATAATCAGCTATTAAAATTAAAAAGCCACAATTTTTTTTTTACAAATTATCAAGTCAAACCTTACTCAAAACGAAAGTATTGCAATAAACTTAGGAGCTTTATATACTATTATATTTATGTATGATTTTCAAGTGTGTATTTATTTTGATTATAAATCTACAACTCTAATTTTTATTGCTTTCATAAAATGAAGTTAACAATAAGAAAAATATAAAACTTTTGTACTAGCTTCAATTTCTGAATATCATCTGAATATCTTATAATTAATTGCAGTTTTTGTTTTTAAAACTTCTCTGCTATCGAGGGATAGGGTAAATGTTATATAGTTTTTCACTTGATTTTAGATCCCATTTATTTCTTAAAAGAAATTTATTTCCATATCACTTATTTGGAATATTCTCTTAGCTCTTTTCTTAGTTTACAGTAGGGTCTTCTATGTTTTATAAAGCATAAAGGGTTTTTTCCCATAGCTGTGTTAGTTCATTTTCACACTGCTCTAAGGAATATCTGAGACTGGGTAATTTATAAAGGAAAAGGTTTAATTGACTCCCAGTTCCACATGGTATCAGGAAACTTATAATCATGGCAAAAGGCCAAAAGGAAGGAAGGAATGTCTTACATGGCAGCAGGAGAGAGAGAGAGTGAAGCAGAAAGTGCCACTTTAAACCATTAGCTCTCATGAGAACTCATTCACTATCACAAGAACAGCATGGGGGAAACTTCCCCCACAATCCAATTACTGCCCACTAGGTCCCTCCCTTTACACATGTGTATTACAATTCAAGATGAGATTTGGGTAAGGACACAGAGCCAAACCATATTATTGTGCCCCTGGCCCCTACCAAATCTCATGTTCTTTTCACATTTCAAAACCAGCCATGCTGTGTCAACCATCCCCCAAAGTCTTAGCTTGTTCCAGCATTAACTCTAAAGTCCAAGTCCAGTGTCTCATCTGAGACAAGGCAAGTCCCTCTGCCTATGAGCCGGTAAAATCGAAAACAAGTTAGTTACTTCTAAGATAAAATGAAAATATGAGCATTGGGTAAATGTTCCCATTCCAAATGGGATAAATTGACCAAAACAAAGAGGCTGTAGGCCTTAATCGAGTCCAAAACGCAGCAGGGCACTCATTAAGTATTAAAGCTCCAAAATGATTTCCTTTGATTCCATATCTCACATCCACAGCACCCTGATGCAAGAGGTGGGCTTCCAAGGTCTTGGGCAGTTCTGCCCCTGTGACTCTGCAGGGTACAGCTCCCATGGCTGCTTTCATGGGCTGCCATTGGGTACCTGCAGCTTTTCCAAGTGTACAGTGCAAGTTATCAGTGGATCTAAATGATTGGTGTGCTCTTCTCAGAGCTCCATTAGGCAGTGCACCAGTGGTGATTCTGTGTGTGGGTTCCAACCCCACATTTCCCCCTCTGCATTGCCCTAGCAGAGGGGAAATGAGGGCTCTACCCCTGCAGCAGTCTTCTGCCTGGACATCCATGCATTTCCATATAGCCTCTGAAATCTAGGTAGAGGCTTCTAAACCTCAACTCTTATTTTCTGTGTACCTACAGGCCCAACAGTACATGGGAGCTGCCAAGGCTTGGAGCTTTCACCCTCTGAAGCAGTGTCCTGAACTGCACCTTGGCCACTTTTAGCCATGGCTGGCACTGGAACATATGGGACACATAGTGCCTTGTCACAAGACTACACAGAGAAGAGGGACTCTGGGCCTGTCCTATGAAACCATTCTTCTCTCGTAGGCCTCCAGACTTGTAATAGGAGGGGCTACTGTGATGATCTCCAAAATGCCCTGGAGATATTTTCCCTATTGTTTTGGTTATTAACATTAGACTCCTTGTTACTTACACAAATTTCTGCAGGTGGCATTGGCTTGAATTTCTTCCCAAAAAATAGGTTTTTCTTTTCTACCACATGGTCAGGATGTGAATTTTTCAAACCTTTATGCTCTGCTTTTCTTTTAAATATCAGTTCCAATTTCAAACCATCTCTCTGTAAATGCATATGAATGTATGCTTTTAGAGAAAGCCAGTTTGCATCTTGAATGCTTTGCTGCTTAGAAATTTCTTCCACCAGATACCCTAAGTCATCTCTCTGAAGTTTAAAGTTCCATAGATCTCTAGGGCAGGGACAAAATGCTACCAAATCTCTTTGCTAAAGCATAGCAAGAGTAACCTTTACTCCAGTTCCCAACAAGTTCTTCATCTGCATCTGAGACCACTTCAGCCTGGACTTCATTGTCCATATTACTATCTGCATTTTAGTCAAAGCCATTCAACAAGTGTCTTTAGAAGTTCCAAACTTTACCATATCTTCCTTTCTTCTGAGTCCTCCAAACTGTTCCAGCCTCTGCCTGTTACCCAGTTCCAAAGTCTTTTCCACATGTTCATGTTATCGTTATTGCAGTGCCCCACTCCCAGTACCAATTTTCTGTATAAGTTCATTTTCACACTGCTTTAAAGAATACCTGAGACTGGGTAATTTCCAAAGGAAAGAGGTTTAATTGACTCACAGTTCCACATGACTGGGGAGACTTCAGGAAACTTAAAATCATGGCAGAAGGCCAGGGGGTAGCAAGGCATGTCTTACATGGCAGCAGGAGAGAGAGAGAGAGAGAGAGACAGAGACAGAGACACCGAGAGAGACAGAGAGAGAGAGAGAGAGAGACAGAGACAGAGAAAGAGAGAGAGAGAGACACTGAGAGAGACAGAGAGAGAAAGAGAGAGAGAGAAGCAGGATGGTGCCACTTTAAAACATCAGGTCTCATGAAAACTCACTATCACAAGAAGAGCATGGGGGAAACTGTTCCCATGATCTAATCATCTCCCACCATGTCCCTCCCTCAACATGTGGGGATTGCAATTTGAGATAAGATTTGGATGGGGACATAGAGCCAAACTCTTTTAATAAACCCCCTACTTCTCCCTAAGTGTTAGCTTGGTAGCATGACATTCTTTCTAAGAAGTATTAGCATTTTTGACTTCTACTGTAGCCCTGTAACCCTTACAAAGTCCATTTCTGACAAGAAAATATTTCCCTCCAAAAATAAAGTTTCCTTTATTCTTATTTGTATTGCCTGGCCACTTTACTCCTTATCAAATGACATTGCCATGACAGAGAATGAAATCACAGACTCTTAGAAGGTTTCTCTTTCAGATATGGTTTATAAGGCATAATAGGAATAAGTTGGGCCTGAAGTGGGAATGTGAGTGAATCTCATTGTTCCATCTGAAATTATGGAAGAGTTACTTAGCCTTATCTTCAGTGCACAAGCACCTATTTACATGAGTTGAAATGTATGCATAAAAGGAGTCTGCTATTAGGAAATTTAGGAATAAACTTCCTTGGAGAGAAATAGTGAGCTTGAGATGACAGAAGACCTTTGTGCTGGGCCAAGAATCTTCAGTGGCTTCTTTGGGAAATGTCTAAAGCGGAAGCCATGAGGCTTGTTTTTATGAAGGATTCTGTAGTATTTGGTAGGCATATGCTTGGAACTTATGTTCAAATTCTGACATAGAATTGGGGATGTTGGTATTCGCAGTTCTGTGTTGAAATATGTGTAGCTCCAATGAAGGAGGATTGCTTCAGCTATGTAATGCTGTATGACAAACCACCCCCAAACAGTGGCTTAAAGCAATAACAACCTTTCTTTTGCTCACATTTTGCAATTTGGACAGAGTTTTGCAGGGATAACTCATTGCTGCTTGATTAGGAGTCAGCTGAGCAACTCCAAAGCTAGGGGTTGGAATCATCTAAACATTTATTTATTTATTTATTTATTTATTTACTTTTGTAGACAGTTTCTTCATCTCCCAGGCTGGAGTACAGTGCTGCAATCATGGCTCACTGGAGCCTGGAACTCCTGAGTTCAAGAAATCTTTCCATCATAGCCTCATGAGTATTTGGGGGTACAGGTGTGTGCCACCGTGCCTAGCTAATTTTTTATTTGTAGAGACAAAGTCTCACTATGTTGCCCAGGCTGCTCTTGAACTCCTGCACTCAAGCAATCTTCCAGGCTCAGCCTCTCAAAGTTATGGGATTACAGGTGTGAACCACTGTACCTAGCCTGAAGTCCACTTTTTGTGCACATCTAGCAACTGATGCAGCTGTATACTAAAATTGTAGCTGGGGATGCTGGTGGGAACAGCTACACATGGTATCTCCATGTGGTTTGTGTTTCCTCACAATATGATGGTTGAGTTCTAAGTGCTAAGATCTTAAAGGAGACAGCCGGAAAGAAGCTATATCCTTTTTGTTATCTAGCCTTGGAAGTCACATAGCATCACTTCTGCCTTATTACTTATTCTATAATTTCAAGCCTGCCCAGTTTCAAGGGGAGAAAAAAGAGAATCTACTTCTTAATGAGGGAGTAGCAAAGTCCTGGAGGTGCATGTGATATCAAAAGTAATGCTGTGACAGATTTTGAAGACTACATCTTTCTTAAAAACCCAAGGGCTTGCAGAAGTTCTTGTGACATCAGAGTTAAATGGTTTCTGGAGAAATGCTGAGGACATTAGGCATGCAGTTTTCTCATGCAGCATCCAGATACCAGTCTTAGGGGTAAAGTGTGCTTTTCTCAGGAAAAAAAATGATGGTAATCCTCTGTCCAGTACCCTGAAAACCTTGAAGATTTTCAGGCAGTTGTGAGAATGATAACTGTTTTCCATGGGAATTTGTGTATCAATGCTAATGTGAACTCATTTGTACCACAGGCTGCTAAGGCCTAGGGCGATGTGGGATAACATGAATATCCAATAAAAAAGAAGTATATTGAATCATTAAAAAAATCAATGATTAGTTGTCTTTCTTACCATAATTTTATAGAAATTCATGGATAAACATTTTATATTTGTACAACTGATTCATGTTATAATTGCATTCCTCTCTTGTCATTTAACTATTTATATAGACATTAGATTGTCTTTTAACCAGTTTACTTTGCAGAATAGATTTCAGAGAAGTTTGAATTAATTTCTGCTGGTGTGACTATTGATAGAAGTTGAATTGTAAGTGCCTTCCTTTCTGCATAAGTCTCGAAATGCTGAATTCATGTGATAACTTTCATTGTTCTTGACCAGCTTTGTCCACCTACCTAAAGCAGAGTCACTGGCAGATTTGACAGTCAAATTCTATATCCTTACTAATGTATCTCCCAGTTTTTCCACCTCTTTCTCATCAAATACACTGTATTGAACAATGCTAGGACCAATGCTAGACCCCTGGATGTCTAATTACTAACTTCATTCTTAGTCACAGCTGTTCATTACAACTTCCAAGACTCTTCACAGCAATTCTTGGCAGTATTCTGTCCTTTACCCTCTACTGATTTCTTTCCCTTATAATCTGTTATAAAGAAACTTTTCAAAAAGTTTATTAAAAAATTCTGAGCAAATTATATCCACTGGATCACTTAGGCAATATGCTATATTGTATCTTACTTAACATAGGATGAAATTTAGTAGATTAGAGACTTTTTCTGGAGTTGTTTCATTGGCTCTGTAAAGTTTGCAGTATAATGGCTGATTTTCCTTTAATTAAATTCCCAATGGATTTACCCAAAAATTAAAATATTCATTTCATTAGGATTTGATTTCTCATATTTTGTTGGGAAGTTGTAATATTTTTATAATGTATGCTATATCAATGTCAGTTTTCAGGCATATTGATCATTAGTTTAAATTTAAAATATACGACTTACCTCACAGAAATTAGTCATAAAGGTAGAAATGCACTTGTGAATTTATTCCCATACACCTTCTGGCCTATGTTGGCTCAGGCTTAACATACTAAATTTACAAAGAGACCTCAGTGTTGGAGACACAGCTGTAAACAAATTTTCATTCATTCTTATAAGGTATATATCATTTAAAGATAAAACTCAGGGTGAAAGAAAGTGATCATTAAGGGTGGGCACAAGGTATAGTGGAGGAAAATTCCCAAACTGTTATTCTCCCAAGATGGTTCTCATGTGAGTATAAAGCAGGGGAATTGGTCCTAGAATTGCTGACCACTTGCAACAGATCCCACCTGCAGAAGATTGATGAAGTGACAGAGAGATCTGGGAACTGGGGCAGTGTGTCAGGCTGTGCCTCAGGTTCCCTGCTTTGGCTGGTCCTAGTGCCTCATTGCTGGAACCATAGGTGATCCCCATTGCCAGAGTAGCTCTGACTTATCCAATGCTGACTATCCTCAGGTCAGCAGCTTCTGTACTGCCCAGGGGTAGATTTTAGAGTTATATTCCAATCCTAAACCAATCTCTGATGACAAAATTGATAACTGAATCACTGGTCTGCCAGATGGGTCTCAGATCCCTCCTTTCCAGCATACCATTGCCATCACACAACATACAGGCACACAAACACACACATGCACCCCACTACCACCTCCACTCCACCCAATTTGGAGTTGCATTGATCAGATTTCCATCTGACCTGCCCCTCAGTTGATTCTGAAACAGGATCACCGACCTTTTGTAATGTCTCAGGAGTTGGATCTGAAGAAGAAAAGTGGTGGAAGTGATCCCAAGTAGGAGCCAAGAGGAATAAATCTAATTTCTGGAGAGGTTAGGACTGAATTGGCAACTTGATATCTTGTTTCAAGATATCAAGTAAATGATGTCAGAATTAAAGCATAAGCAAATAGAAACAGATCAGTTGATAGTACAGGTTTTGAAGTCAGAACCCGGCTATATCTGCTGAAAGTTAGTCTACTAAAGGCTGAAGGCTTTGTGATAGGCAGCGGACAGCTCTGCCTTCTGCTAGGATGAACAGCTAAGGGTACCCCCTAGAATCAATCTTCTTTTTTTCTCTATGTGATCTTTGGTATATTATGTAAATCCTTTGAGTTTCCTTTTTTTTTTTTTTTGGTTGATAAAATGGTAATAGTACTTGCTTACAGTCTATTGTAGGGATTACAGCTATAAAGTTACTAACATATGGCTTGCATAAGTCCTCATCATATGGTGACCCTTGGTACGGCTCTGTTACTGACTAGCTTCATGGTCTTGGGGAATTCATTTTAGTTTTTGAGCTTCAGTGTCTTGTCCTATGAATGAAGAGGTTAAATTAGATCACCTATTAGTCCCCATCCAACGCAAACACCCTAAAATCTATTCTAAATTCTTATTTGGTTGCAAAGGAGTCTTGCTCTCTAAGACTACCTTGCAACTACCTTGAAACTCAGGTCCAAACCCACAAATTAGATTAAATCCTATTAAGGAAAAAACTCCTTTGAAACATTAAAGCCCGCATATATGTTTAAATAACGTTGTCAAATTTGCTCTCCCTGCAGAGGGCTTTTCATTATTCTTTTTCATTAAAATAAAAATCCCTCTGGTTGACTTTCTAAATGTGTTTTTGTTAGGCCTTCAGCCTGTCGTTAACCATTTTCAAACTAATATTAAACTCTGTCCGCTTGAAACTGAATGCTACCCCCTGAGAAGTCACCCACAATAATGATAGAGTAGACACTTAACATGCTAAATAATAATAATAATATAAAATCAAAATGTATAGTGATCACTGGCTGCCCAGTAGGGGTCTGTCACTCACTTCCTTTATGAGTACTTTTCACTATAAAATTCTTCTTTGAAAGGAGAGGGGAGAAAACCCTGCACAGCAAATGTCTCCAGGCTCCAGGCTGTGGTAAATAGGGTATCTAATATCCAGAAAATGAATATGCAGCCTCTAGGGAAACATACACAATGAAGGTAAATGGATTCTCAGATTAGGAAGTTTAGTCCTAAGGAAAAAAAGGAACTAATTTGCAAGAGAAAAGAATAGATGTAGTTGGATTTCATCCTGCTGATAAACTGTACTTCCATAGAGTTGTTCCTCTTCATTTCTAAAGCTATAGAAGTCAAGGGTTTCCTGTTCCTTTATGTTCCGTAAACGAGTTGTTCAGATAAGTAGCCTATTGCTCTATCAACTAATTACTTTCTGATTTGCTTTGATCTATTATTAAGGCAGTAAATTCCAGCTTCATTGCACCCCTAATGTAAAACTCAAATGTAATCACTGTTGCGAAAGGAGATAACAAAGTTGTCGATTTGAAAAAGGCATTTCCTTTTTGGCAAGAAGTCTAGGGTGTGATACACACGCTTTCCATGTCGTTCAAGCAATTGACCTTGATGCAAACCCAGTCTATATTCTATGGCTCTTTTGCCAGAAAACAATCATTTAGGAATCAATGTTTCTTGGGATTTTGATTAATATGTGAAGCCATTTTGCCTGCTATTCTCATAGTTCTGATATGCTACTATTCATGAATTAAAGCATCTTCTGAGTGTGGAATATGGAATCAGTACTTCATAATCAAATTTTCATGTGCATTAGCAACTTTACTATTAAGTTATAAACTTTTTGTCTTAACCATATTATAAGTTATTCCTTCATAGGTTTTTTTTTTCCTAATTCATCTGAACAAATTGAGTTTATAATTTAGAATTCTCCTACAGTCTATTGTAGTTCATATGTTCAAAGCCAAAAGAGCCCTCTGAGAATGTTAAAGATCTCCAAGATTACTTTTACTTCAGTCTCTGTGAAACCATAATTCACTATCCATTTAGTTTTAGGAAAATCCGTATTTCCAAAATCACATGCAAACAAGAGTTTGATTTCTACAAATGGTTCTATAAATTGAAGGACATTCTGATGGCTGACTTGTCTTTGAAATTAGTTTTTTATTTTATCTTCTCCTCTCTTTCTCCCCCTTCATATTTCTGCATATGTGGATATGTGTACTATGCCCTTATTTTGTTCTTCAGACTGGTTTTGGGCATCAAAGGTATATCAAGAGACATGATTTCCAAAGCACTTCAGTCTTTAATGGATATTTCTCCTCCAAACAAGGACTGGATAGATTGTAAGTTTCTACGCACAGTAAGAGAGCAGGCAATCTTATTAGATTAGCTCTTCATTTAATAATGTTTTAATATACATCACTCGAGCTCTACCATTTTACCTTAGGAATAGTTGATTATCTGCTCTGAACTCTTTCTTTGTGGCTCTCAAGTATTTTACTCTCTCCCCGGCTACCTCCCCTTCCTCCTGTCTCCCAGCCTCATGTAACAACTTTTCTTGCAAATTTTATCTGAATTTTTAAAGTTGTTTTATTCTAGAGAATAAAGAATTTGGTTCAGAATAAACTGCCATTTTCCTCCCACTTTCTTTTACCTGGCAAGGAGTTTGGAGCAAAGTGACTTTTGGCCTCTTTTTGAGAGCTTGGAGTTTGATAATAATTAACTTTTTTGATAAGAAGGCAGTGAGGAATTTAAAGGTGTTTGTATGTGTTGTATAAATTGGCCAGCAGCCTTGTTACTTGTTCTTTTGTAAAAGGAAAAAGATTAGGTTTTATATAGATCCTGTCTATTGGTGAAAGGTTTCTGGTTTGTAAACTGAATTGGAGAGATTTGGTACAGCACAAATAAGGTATCTAATAAATTTTCAGATTGCGCTTCCTAGGAACAGAATTATATGACTTTGCAAATAAGGAGGTAGTTGATATTTAAGTCCAATATTACAAATATAAAAGTTAATGACTGTGAAGATTTTTATATTAGATAACTTCTGCTGTTGACCAACCTTGACCCAATTAAATCACCTTAAAAGTTCACTGCAAAGTGCTTTCGGATTTGCCTTATCTGCCTTTGCACTAGCAGGAATCATCCTTTCGGTTGTGTGAACTTGAGCAAGTTAGTTGACTCTGTGAACTAATTTATGAGTAAAAAAGAAAAAGTGTAGTTTCTGCTCATTAAGCTGCTATAGGATTAAATGTGATCATATAAGTCGATCTGATAAGAGATGTAAAATGTATTGGACAGTGTCTGACATAGAGCAAGCACTCAATACATATCAGCCATCATTATCACTACCATGATCACATAAGTAATTTGGCTCCCAATGCATTTAGCTTTGGAAAGAAATTAATAATTCAAGTTTTAGTAATTGGAGGGTGGGAGACTTACTGGAAACTGTACTCTTATTCCTCTGTCATCAGTTTAGTCAATCCCAAGAATATGGTCACTATCAAAAATACTTTCGTTTAAAGTATTATTGATAGGTAAGGACTTACTATTGCCATTTTGTTAGTTGTTTTCCGGTTTTTATTCTTGTAGTTCCTTCTTTAAATTCTTCCTTTCTTGCTGTCTTCCTTTGTGATTTGATGACTTTTTGTGGTGATATGCTTTAATTCCTTTCTCTTAATCTTTTGTATATCTACTACATGCTCAAGACCACTTTTGAACCCTCATTGTAGGTAGACCAAGATAAATGCTATCAATTATGGTAGGGCTATATGTTAAGAAAAACATATCTTTATTCATCCATTTATATGAATTTTGTTTTCCATTGACTTTTAAAGTATAAAATAATAGCAGAAATTCCCCAAATCCATTTATTCCTATTTTTAATCATCTGAGTTGTTTGAGCATTCTTGGACATTTTTATGTTTATCAAATTAAAACTCCCTAATTGCACAGTCTACTGCAAAAATGCTTTTGATGTTGGCTTATGTTTTCATCCTATTTTGACCATTATTTACAGTTTTTAGTGACTTATTAAGGAAGCATTCAGTGCATTTTGCTGAGTTTTATCAGATCACAGAGCATATTACTTCCACCGATGATCATGTAGTGATAGTGATTTTGAGTAGGGGAGCAGGACTGAGATCTTGTTCTGTCCATCTCAGAAACTGGTAGTGTTATCCACCTCGATTCTGTGCTTTTGAGAGGTGGCCTGGTGTATAGGACAGATTGCAGGCTAGGGAAATACAGGTGAAAGGAGAAGAAAGAAGAAAACATTTAGATTGAGATAGAAACCAAGAAAAGGGTTGAACTAAGGAAATAACATTTCCTAGTAGACAGCTGTAGTCACTCTCCTAGGCATTACACCCTCCAGTAGGTCCAAATGAACAGAAAGAAGAGAGCTTATATTTATCGAGTATCAACTATGTGCAAGTTACTTTATGTAAAAAAGACTAATATTTACAGAGTTTTATATATGTATTACATAATTCAATGTATTGAATTCTGAGATATAAAGTCCATGAAATAGGTACTGTTATTATCCCTGGTTTAGAGATGAGAACTTAAAACATAGAAAAGTTATACAACTTGGTCAGGCTATCTATCTGGAAATATGCAGAATTGAGACTTGAAGCTGGGAAGTCTGTTTTTTTCTTTTCTGCCATGCTGTCCTCTCAGTTCATTTCTACAGCAACCTATTGTGTGGATATCACTCTCTTACTGAGGAGAAAACAGAAGCTGAGAGAAGTAGAGTAACATGTGCTTTTCCTCTAGCCTGTACCACTTTCAGACAGAAGAGGAAACAAATGTCATTTCAAACATAATGGTGGCCCATTATTTCTTGGTTAAAGGGAAACAAACGGCAAGTTTGGATATGGTTGCGCCTGCCTGTGGCTGCTGACCAGAGCCCTTTATGTTATCCTGGCTGAGCGAATCCATGAAGATGCTCAGGGGAGCTGAGGGAAGTAAGAATTTAGTGATGTTTCTGCCTGAGAAGTACGTTTGAAAAATACATTTGCAATCTTCTTAGCACACCTACTAGCTGATTGGAGGCTGGCTAAAGGTTCTAACATTCCGAAGATGGAAAGAGCTTATTCTCTATGGCCATAATCCCTGCTATGTCGCTCTCCAACATGCTGGCAAAGGAGGCATCAGAGATCAGAGTCAGGAGCCTCTTCCATTCTGAGGAGTGTCAGTGAGGAGTCTTTTTCTGCCATGTGAGACAGCATTGTTCCCTTGACCTTGACACCCTTCATGGCAGGAACTAGAGTGGCTTGTTTCACTCAGCCGGCCACTGGCGGTTCCTCATGAGAGGTAGTGTGTGAGCAAGAGCGTGTGGGAAACAGTGAATGAATACTGGAACCAGCTGGTTCCTCCTCTCTGGCAGGAGCAGGCTCTGTGTGGGCCCTGCAGCAGCACTTAAGCCCCTGCCCTCTTGGCACCCATGTTCTTGTCCCGCATCCAGGAAGAATCAGGTCTCATGAACAGACTGAAGGGTAGCATATGCAGAAGATTTTATTGGGCAATGGATGTAGCTCTCAGCAGGATGGGAATTTGGTAAGGGGATAGTGTGGGAAGAAGGTGATGTTTCTCTGAAGCTGCACTGTCTGAGGTTAGCTACATCTATCTGTAGTCTCTGATGCTCAGTTACTTCCCTGTTCGACGATCAGCCACTTGCATACTCGTTGCTCAGCCACTTGTGTTGGTCTGCCAGCTGAAGTCTTTTATATGGGATAGGGGCATGGCAAGGCAAAAAGGCAACATTTGGGTGGAAAAATGGGGTCAGCTGTTTTCACTTAGTGTTGCAGTTCCAGGCTTAAGGGTGGGGTTTAGCGGGGAGCCCAGCCTTTCTGCAGCAAATGTTACTGGCCAGACTAAAACAAAAGCAAAAGAGAGACAGGAGACAAAGTATGGGAGACAGTAGAGTGAAAGAAAAGTAGCTAAAAGAGAAAAGATGAAGACAGGAAAAAGGAAAGAAGGCCAGGGCTGGAGTTTGTTCATCCCCACCAGAGATGATAACCGGCCTGCTATGGACTTCTCCTTTTGTCCTGCTCCTAGGTAGAAAGCATATTCATTCCCCTTAGGACTCTGAATCCTGCATCCAGTTGAAAATTCATTTGAAAAATCAGACTGTGTTTGAGAAACAAGTACCTCCCAAAAGGCCCAGGAGGTCAGAACAATCAGGATTTAAATTAATTGCTTAATGGGAAAAAAAACATTTCTGAGAACAATGCTGATAATTTGCTAAACCAGGGTATGTTTGTAACTCTTTGAAATGAATTGAATTGCTGGTTTCAAGAATTAAGGCTTACAGAGAAATTGTGATTGAAATCCCCAAAGTTAAGTATTAATTCCTTAAAGCAATTGGTAATTAGTGAAGAATTGTACACTTACAGTCAGTATTACATTCAACGCTTAATTATACACTGTTTCAAATTGTTTCCTAGATGTTGTATGCATGGTATTCTTGTCTCCCACAGCCTGATCATAAAGTCAGTGAGAAAAGTGCTGAGTTTCTTTTCTTGGAGTTTTTATTCGTATCTCCCGCCATACCTAGCATAGCACTGAACACACACAGATACTCAAAAGCTGATGGATACTGTTTGAAATAAATCAGTGAGTTTAGAAAACATTGGCCTTTTGAAGGAAAATTCATTTAGTTATCCTAGCATGCTAAGAACCGGGCACATTTCTCAGGAGAGACAAAAAAGTGAATGAATATATTAGGGAGCTAAAGATTGCACGTGCTAAATGGAATAGAGAATTTGAAAGGAGACATCCTATTTGAGAAAAAAGAAACTGTAGACAATTTGAGGTTAGGCATTTGCTGTGGAGCAGCTTGATTTTGGTGCTGTTGATTTATCTATGTTTTTGCAAAGATTGAAAATAGTCATTAGTCCTGGAAAGGGACTGAGATCAGAGGACTCCAGTGCTACATGACTGCCTCAGAATTTTCTGGGACCTCTATACTTTTCAAAAGCTTTAGTTGTGATTTGTTTATTTAAAAAAATTGAAAAAATGAGATTTTGCTACTATTCATTTGTAAGTGACAAAAATAATAGACTTCCCATTTTGTTTGCTAAGTTGAAATTCATTCCTCCATGCCATAGGCGTATTAAAAAAATCACCTCTGCTGCTAGGAGTATTCACTCATATTTAAAAATTTTTTTTTGTTTTCAGCTTAAAAACATTAAAAGCTTGCATGATGATGGTGGCTCTCTTTAAAAGAATGCTGAAGAATTGTCCATGTTTTATATGTTTACTTTAATTTTGTATGAAAGGGGGCAGTGGTAATGCAAAGTTGGGAAAATATAAACAAATCTACTTTGCAGTAATTATAAGGTAACCAAGCAATGACTGCAGATCATATTACTTTATATTGATTCCAGCCAGTACTCTCACAGTAAGGGACAAGCCCTCTCTGAACTTGCAAGTATCTCTCTGTTGCCTTCTTTCCCACTACTCTTCATATTACATGCTATATTCCAGGAACTTCAGATTGCTATGACTCCCGACATACAACACATTTTCTTAGTTCTGTGACTTGGTTTGGCCTGGAATGTCTTTCCTATTCTTGTTCACTCTCATTCATTTTATAAGACTGCTACTGGGCAAATCCTTCAGAATGTCCTTCTGCCTACATCCCCAGATTAGACTAAGTGTCCTATTGATATCTCTGTGGCATTCTTAGTACTCTAACATGCCTCATGCCAACTCTTTCTGTATTATGTTAAATATCTAATTATATGTCTGTCTTCTGCATGTATTGGGATTCTGTTTCCTTCCCTAACAGCTTTTTGAAAAAAAAAAAATCTTAATTCTTATCACATAAAATGCTGTTTTCCCTGGTCTGTTCTCTTTCCTTCTTACCCCAGTCCTCATCTGTCCTAACATATTTTTTTCCTGCTTTCTTCTTCTAGTTGCCCCTGTTCCCCTTTTGCTTCTTATCTACTTTGCCTTCATGGAGACCATGTTAAATGCAGCAGAACGAGCTTAAAAATAAACATTAGTTTAAAAAGTATGATTAGCTAAAAATGGCCTTGTTTTCAATTCGTGCATGTGCTATATTTCCTATTATACTTTAAGCTACTTAAGTATACACATGAAAACATATGAAGTCTTTGATTTTGGTTTACTTGCCCAGTAGCAATAAAATAGGATACATTGTTTTATGATATAGGGAGGGATAGAAAATTATTATTTTTTATTATTGATCTCATCCATGGGAAGACTAAATTATAGGATTTTGTACTTGTCCTTTGTCTTTCTCTCTCTTTAAAAAAAATAAAAAATATTCAGTATTTCTCTTATGCCTCTAAATTCCTTTTAAAAATGAGAACCAGAGAACATAAAGTATTACTTGATAATTACAGCAAATGTTCTAAAATTTTGTATGATGTTATGGTTATTGTAAGGGGAAAAAAAACCAGGGGGATAGGAAGAAAAAATGTTAAAATGAAGAAACACATATATATGACACATACATATATAGACCAGGATGAAGGCAAATATGGAATAATGGAATAAAGCAAAAACATGTACCTCACATTCTGTTTGATGTAATTTTTCTTTCCAGCTTGCTACTTTTTTTTGCTGTGCAATATACCCAATCTAGTTTAACATCAGTTTTTCTATTTATTAATAGGGAATAATAATCTACATACTACAGTGTTACTAGTGGGGTTAAATGAAATATTCATTCTAGAAATATATGATAAGTTCCTGTAATAGATACTGGTTTCTGCTGTAGCAGTTTGCTTCTAGTGCTTACCCCAGGCTTTAATCAAATTTATCTTATGTTCACTGCTTATGTCCATCTGTCTTGGACTTGATTTTCAACTTATGATACTCTGAATAAAGAAGCAGAGATAGAGAGGGAGGTGTTACAGAGAGTAAAACACATTCAAGGGCCTACATAGAGAGGTAGATATCCTGTACAAAAATGAAGAAGAGGAAACAGACAGGAAACATGCTTCACAGGCAATTGCTATATCTTTTGACTTAAAGTTTTAAGAGGCAAATATTAGCAATACAATGACAGTCTTTCCCTTCAACAGTGTGTGTGTGAGCTATAATATTTGGCCAAGAGCTGGTGATTTTCTATGCTGGCTGAAAAGAGACCAGGAGAATATGTAAGTGGAAACTGAATATCATTGGATTCTTTAGTTGATCCTTTATCTGATCTACCATTTCACACACCTTCTCAACCTTAACTGTTGTTATCATGATGGAATTATTAATATAACCATGGTACGGGCCAATAAAAGATTCAGGGATCATATTGCATTCCATTTATTTCTATCTTTCAATTTCTGGTGATATTTTCACAATCTTTGAAGACATTTTTATGGTAGAATGAATACCTGTGCAGAAATAAAAATCACAGAAATACATGGAAGAGCATCTGGCTGATTCAATCATGTTAACATTTGAAGTCAAACTTGGCTTATTAATATTTACAACTTGAAAATATATCCTTGGATTTTATCTAACAGTCCCAGTGTGCTATTTAATGATTGGATGATTTAATTTTTTAGTTATTAAATACTGTGGCTTGTATCTTCTGTTATTTGAAAACAAACAAGTCCTTGAAAAGCAATTTATCACTTGTTATTTTTTCCCCTTTGGAATAATAATATTCAATTTACACATTTACATACAGGTCAAGTACGTGATTACAGAAAAGGTATAGAAATCAATGTTTAGTTCATGTTAGCTTAGTACATTTTAAAATTTAAGGCCAACATGGTGAAACCCTATCTCTACTAAAAATACAAAAATTAGCTGGGCGTGGTGGAACATGCCTATAATCCGAGCTACTCAGGAGGCTTGGGAGGCTGAGGCAAGAGAATTGCTTGAAGCAGGGAGTCGAAGGTTGCAGTGAGCTGAGATCGCACCACTGCACTCTAGCCTAGCAACAGAGCAAGACTCTGTCTCCAGAAAAAAAAGGGAAAAAGAAAAATTTAAGGCTCTAATAAATGAAAGGTGCTGTACAGGTACCCAGTGAGTTTCATGATCACTGTGATTGTGAATAAGAAAGTATGTGTCTCTGTCATGCACTAGTTTCAGATGGGCTTGAGAACTAAATCTTAAAAATATATATTTCAAGTAATATTGAGTTAATACTTATAGTTACCTCTATTGAATACTCATATTTTCATAGACAGCAACGTATCTACATATACTATCTCATTTCATACTTTCCCAAAATCCTTAAACTAGCTAATTTTTGTTACTGATTAAAAGGTAAGGAAACTGAAGCTTATTAGTCCTATGTCTACTATGTGGAAAAGCTAAGATTGAAATCTGGGTTTGTTTGATTCTAAAACCTGAAACTTCTGTCTCTTAGGTTAATTGATGATCCAAACATTCTAACAAGGTAAAAGAAATTTAGTAATGTCTTTTGCATATATTATTTTATTAAAATATTTTATTAAACTTATTTTTATTTTATTTAAATCAGTTATTTTATTAAAATATTTCTTTTTATTAAAATATTTTGATTTTGATTTTATTGGAATGTTTCTTAATATTTTACTAAAATATATATTATTTACTAAATAATACATTATTTACTAAAATAGACATTATTCACTAAATGTATATTTTAGTAAAATATGTCTTGAGAAAAACATATTAATATTATAACAGTTTGCATCTTTTCTATTTGAGAATAAATTATTGCCACTTACCACTTCAGAGTCTTCTGAGAATGCCCAAAACCTTAGTTCAGAAAGAATCAATAACAAAATGTCTGTGAACTGTCTGTCCCTTAAGAGCCAAGCTCTGACCATATTTAAGGCAAAATACTGCATGACATTCAAAGCATAAAACACTTTGCAGAGCTACCTGCAGAACTGTCTTTCTTGACCTGATGTTAGCTTGATTCCGTTGCTTGTCCTTCGATTTCTTCCATTATCAGCCCAGCAACCTGAGAATCTTGGATACGTGAGATAAGCAAGCACATTCTTCACAGTTTTTTGGGGGTGAATCAGATATTTACATATTGCTAGTTTTAGTTTAGTGTATAGATTGGGTGGCTCATTCCCTTTGCCCATGGCCTCAGCCTTTGTCTTTAGCTCATGATCTAGTAAATTCGATAGCCCAAAGTAACCCTCATTAGGTGTATCATTGTATCTTTCCTGAGACCTCCCATCATCATTTCTGAACATCTCTTTTGGCTCCCACCCAAGAAGTGTAGTTCAGCGTCATGGCTCCCCCACCACCAACAGTCCATGCAAATGGCAGCCTCTTGATCCCGTGAGAAATAGTTCTCACAGTTTCCATTCACAGACATTTCCACAAATAATACCTGTCATTCTGGGGCACCCTGACGTTAATGAGCTACTCTGATTTGTTCCCTGTCCTTTCCTCTCCTTAGTGTTTTTACGCAGCTATCTTCACTACCCTTATTTCTCACTTGACTTTTCTTATTTCTCTGTTTTAAATTTCTTCAGGGCAGATTCCAAAGCTTGTTATATCTACCTCTTTCTGCTGTGTCAGTCTTTTAAAAGCTGCTTTTTCTCTTCTCATATTTATCTTATTTTGACAATTGAGTGGGTGTTCTTTGAAAGCTTCTGACCAAAAACTTTTCACTCTGAATATTATTTTACCAACATCTGATATTTGAACTGTAGTTACTTCAGCCATTTCTGGGGCCCTCCAGATTCAATTCTTAAGACATTTCATCTGTGATTACAAAGTGAGTCAATGTTAAGCTGTATTTCTGCCTTTAGTTTCCTAGTGTTTCCAGAAGCTTACTTCCCATGTAAACTCACAAGCATAGAGGCAGCCTTGGTAGAGGTTAGGCACTGCTGTCTATGGGTAAGGATAAAATTTGAAAAACCTCTGAAATGTTCATAAAGCACAAAATGGATGCTTTTAAAATACAATCCTATGTGGCATTACACACCTATAAATATATAATGTATACAGTGATGTTCCTTTTTTAGAGAGAATGAGTGGTTGGCTTGCGTTTAAAATCTATGGTGAGTCAAAAAAGTATGTATGTGGGGGTGTATATATATATATACATGTAAACGTGTGTGTATGTATATGTACATATATTAATCTTTAAATATTTAAATTACATTCAATGCAGTAAATTGCTCACATACACAGGCATGCTGGAAATGTAAAAGGCTAAAATAACAGGAGATACACATCTCCCATCTCACACTGATTTTAGGAGAAGGTATGTGCCTGCTGGATGTAGTGGTAGACAAAATTAACTGCACTACTTACACTGTTTTTATTTTTACTTATTTATTTTTAATTTTTTGATTACTTAATTACAGGCATCATAAAAATAGATAAACGAGTAAGATTGAATTCTCCTGAATTCAGTGATTATATGATATAACACTGCCAGATTCATATTTTTCACATTTTATCTAAGTATAATACAGGTTTATGTATCTTTTCAGTAGTTTCCGTCAAGGGTCCTGATTTCATTTAACAAGGATAATGAGAGGAAAATCCATGGTTTAGATACATACCTTTGATCTGTAGTTCAGATCTGTGCTTGACTGGTAAAAACCACTGTGGTTGCAAAACAATGCAAGAACAAACCTCTAAATCTTGTAAATCTAAAAAAATATTACAAAGACAAACCTCTAAAATGACAGCAAACATCACAAATACAAGTCTTGTTATTTAATTCTGCTTTGTGTAGCTTAAAATGATCAGACTTCAACTGTAACCTCCTATTTCACTTCTAATTTCTTATCTAACATGTATATTTATTTACATAAATCTAAGCTGACACTTTCTGTTTATTGACTGAGGTATACACTGTCTCCTTTGCCACAAACTCACACAGTAATGGTGTCAGAAATTGTAGTAGGAATATCTTAGGTTTGATCGTTTAGAAGGTGAACAGGATTGTTTCTTCTGAAGCCATATTTGCTGAGGAAGCACACTCTCTTTTCTTCATTCCTGTCTTTCTTTGGGGAATTCCTAGGGATTAAATGGTGAAGAGCTATAGCTACTGGTTTTGCTCTTTGTCTAGACTGAAATTCGGGTATGCCCCTCACATTCTAGATTTTATGTACATGGAAGTCTCTTTTTTCATTCTTGTTTTTTATTTTTTCACAAGACATATTTAGCAAATATAATCTGTTTCTGATTAATTAAATTCTTTCAGGTTTTTTAAGTCTTGAAGTGTAGACCAACTTACTCTCTCTTTTTTTAAGTTTCTTTCAGTAGAAGTTTCTTTTGGTTTATTTATGCTCCTGAGATTATGTTCTATTGCATAGATCACCTGGTTTGGTAAGTCTTTACCCTACTGAACAATAATCTCACTTTAATAGGTTTATATCTTTCACATTCAATTGCTTGACTTCTATGTAAAAAAGGCAACAGTATAGTGTGTAAAAAATGTGAAGAGTATAGTACCACATATTGGGTATCTGTACCTTATCCTATTTAATCCTCACTTTGGGAAGATTATTATTCATATCTTACTGATGAAGACACTGAAAACCAAAAGAGGTAGAAATTACAAAAGGTATATTGCTGACATTCATTCAAGAATATTTAGCTCTTCCATGAAGCTAGTGATACATAATTTTTTATTGTTTCTTAGAAATATTCTATTGTTTTTATGTCTTCCCAACTATATTGTGTGAGGGTAGAGACCACGTTTCATACTTTTTCATGTCCTTACATTACTCCATCAATAATTTTCCTTCAGTAAATAATTATTAAATTATAATTTTGTATTTAATTATAAAAGTTTCCTCTCCATTTTGATTAGCATTTTTGTCCCTTTAATAGAGAAGAACTTTACAGGATGCCACTTCTGTTAGTTTCCCTGGGAATCAGCAGCTGAATTCAGGATGATATTCTCTTAGATGAACCTTACTCAGGAAGGATTGGAAGAAGTAATCACTATTCATTCTCTTCTTTACTTTCAATAAAGTTATTGCTATTTCTTAATTTTGATAATTAATCTCTGAATCCACATGAGAAAAGTATAATTTTCTTTTTAAATTTTAGTGTGGTGGGTAAGGGACCACAGATGGGAGAATATATTAAGCTGTAGTAATTGCATCATAGAGATAAAAATCAAAGACAGTAGCTGATCTGATATAAAAGGAATGGCTTCTTAGCTATATTTGCTTTAGTTCCTACATAAAGAATGTTTCTGTTCTAATGTGTCTGGGCCTTTGCAAGACTCTAATGAGACCATCACAAACTGAAAATCACAGCTTTTTTATTACCAACAAGGATTTAAGGCTACAGTTATAAATAAATATATCTTGCCAATGAATTAAGTAAATGAGTATCAAATTCCAGAGTGTCACATAATTCTTAAGTGTAGGTTGTAATAAGGACTCATCACACTGTCCTGAAATGATTCCATAACATTTTCTCGTTTGGAATTGTCTAAACTGAGTCACTTGGTAATCCTCTGTGTTAGTCCATTCTCACACTGCTATAAAGATATTGTACTACCAGAGGCTGGGTAATTAAAGAAAAGAGGTTTGACTCCCAGTTCCACAGGGTCTGGGAGGCCTCAGGAAACTTATAATCATGGCAGATAGTGAAGGGGAAGCAAGGACCTTCTTCACATAGTGGCAGGAGAAAGAAGTGCAAGCAAGGGAAATGCCAGATGCTTATAAAACCCTCAGATCTCATGAGAACTCATTCATTATAGTCAGAACAGCATGGGGGAAACCACTGCCATGATCCAATTACCTTCCACTGGGTCCCTCCCTTGACATGTGGGGATTATGGGAATTATAGTTCAAGATGAGATTTGGGTGGGGACACAGCCAAAGCATATCACTCTGCCCATATTGGCCTCAATTTTTAGTTGGCAGCTTGAAAGGTCTGATGTTTTCATATCAGTGTGAGAGATTTTAATTTCTTGCTCAAAGAATGCAATGATTTTCTTGACAAGACTAACTTTGTAGAGAATGAAATAGAAAGAAAGCCTTACTGAACATGTCTGTGTCTGAATTCTTTCGTCTTATTAAGAGTTGAGTGTCATTTCTACTCTCCTCCTACTTAAAAAGTCAAAAGAGCATGTTATAGCATTTGGTACATACAACAAATGCAAAGATTTACCTTCTCTAGGTTAAGTTACCTTCTCTAGGCAAGAGAAAAAATAGCGGATGTTATGCTAGAAATTTTGGGGTGCTAAAGTGAGATATTATAATGAATAGCTTTCTTTTGGCACCAAAACCCAATTCAGCACTCTTGGTTACCAGAACTCAATAAAAATTAACTTTAGAAGCACAAGTAATAGAAATAACTGAATTTGAACTGGGGACTTTTTGGGATCAGGGCTTTCTCTTTCTTCCCATCTTTTCTGTCTGCTTCTTTTTCTTGTTGGTTTCATAGTCTCTTCTATCAAGTTTTTTCAGAATTCGGTGAACAAAGGGAGAACAGAGCCATTGGCATAATTTTAGTTTAGTGAGTGAAAATCAGTTTCCCTGTTGGACGGTTTAAGAACCATCCTATAGAGGAATTCTCTTGGTCTTGTTTGAGCCAAATGGTAATGCCTGAGCCATTCAAATGCCAGGCCACTGTCACTGGGTTCTATGATTAGTGTGGATTGTCATAGGCTCTTTGCTAGGGTCAGTGGGAAAAGAATACTGTGACTAATAACCTCTAAGAGAACTATGTGGTTGGAATTTGTGATGACCAATTTGCTAAAGGAAATATGACTTGTTTCCACAAAAAGAGGAAAAAGTGATGGGTAGATGGAAAGGAAGCAGAAAAAAATAGTTATTCAATACAGATTGAATGTATTAGTTTTCTGTGCTGAATAACAAATTACTACCAATTCAGCAACCTAAAATAATACTCATTTCTTATCTCAGTTTTGGTAGGTCTGAAGTCTGGATATGGCATAGCTGAGTTCTCTGCTCACGATCTCTCAGACATCTGAGATCAAGGTGTCAGCCAGGGCTGCCTGTTAATCTGGAGCTCAGAGTCCTCTCCCAAACTCACTAGTTGTTGATAGAATCACTTCCTTGGGATTGTAAGACTGAGGTCCCTGCTTTTTGTTCTGTCAGTTGAGGGCCATTTTCATCTGCTGGAGGCCCCCTGCCACATGGCCTTATCCAAAGCAGTTTGTTTCTTCAAAGTCAGCAGGAGAATTTATCTCTTTGAATTTCCCTTTTAGGAAAGACTGGGACCCTCTTTTAAAAGGGTCACCTGGTTAGGTCAGGCCTACATAGGATAATCACTCTTTTGATGAACTCAAACTAATCTGGGACTTTAATCTGCAAAGTCTCTTGACCTTTGCCATATTATATAGCATAATCACCGTAGTGACAGCTATCATAATCACAGATGGCACCTGGATTTAAGTGGGGAGTGTTATGGGGATGTGTACTCTAGGGAACAGGAATGTTGAGGTATATTTAAAAATTTTGCATACCACATCAATGTTTTCTGGAAATAGATACAATGCATTAAAAAATAAAAGATCCCAACAAATTATACAGAGGTGTATATAAATTCATGTACTTGGAATAAGTTTTATTTTTGTTTGCAAATTCCAAGTAATATTATTCTGTATAAAGTTGCTTCGAAATCTGTGCTTCCAAATGATATGTAAACAGTAATCTCTAAGCTTCTTTCATATCTAGTTTTGTCTTTAATTTTCCCTTGCCTATGCCTTGAAATTTCCAAAACATTGACTTCTCCCTGTCACTATTATCTAGTTTTATGTCTCTGAGGTGTCCTAGAGAAAATTATTTTTAAAGTTTGCTAAAGCCAATTGCAGTAGGTGAACCAGGGTCTTGGCCACCAATCAATGACAGAGACATCCTTACTTCGTAGTTTCTTGCATTAAGGTCCATGATTGCTTTTAGGAAAATGTGAAAAGCAGTGGTTTTGGTTGACGTAGGGAGTTGTGGTCTTTGGAGAATCGAAGTGTTTCAACCTATGCTGTTTGATATTTAGGCAGTGCATGGAATATAACTTTTTTTGCATCACTAGTTTTCCATATATTTTAATTATTTGAAATATGTGCATTAAGTATTTTCTTTGTTCCTAAAGCAGCATCAGTTGCTCTACAATTTGGAGATCTCAGATGGGCAGAGGCAAAATGCAGTCAGTGGCCTAAAGCTGCCCCTTAGGAAATCTAAGGCTATATCAGGATTCACAAAATCTTTAATCAGTCAGGTAAATGCTTTCTTTTTTCTATATTCTTCTCTTTGCTCTCTCTCTACCCATGAATATATATGTTAAAGTGACTATCTGAATGCTCTTATAATCCTTGTCTTGGGTAGTTTAAATATATATATTTTAATAAATGCTTCAAATCAAAATACTCATCTACAGCTGCTTTTTAAACTAAAAATGGATAATTGTAGATAACAATTATGATTAAGTTAATAATAATGAAGACTTTCATTTGTTTAACAATTTTTAAATGTTTTTGAGGCTGTCAATAACAGTATAAGTTTAAGCTATATTTTTGGATTCTAATATGTTTTCTATTACTGTGCTATAGTCAGTATTTTCACAGTATATTTTTTGTTCATAGACACACGTGTGCATGCACGTGCGTGCGCACACACACACACACACACACACACGGAAAGGGGGAAGGAAAGAGAGGGAGAGAATTTTACCTGTACCATTTCTCTGTAAACATGTATCATTTAGATTGAATGGAAAGAAAATAATTCTAAAAAATACATTTTCGGTTTCCTCAAGATTTTTTTAATATTTTGAGGCAAGCGTTGTTTATATTCCTGGTAATTCTGTTCCTAAATTAATACATTAGTAAGCTCTGGAAGCACTCAATAATTCCCGGAAGAGCTATCTGTCCTTTTTTCATTTGTGGTGAACTATTGGAAGTATTTCTGGCTCATTTATGTAGACACTGGAAAATGCCTCTCCTTCACCAAATATGAGACATATTCTAATCCATTCATGTGGCATGTTCTTCGAGTATATTAGGGCATCAACACCTACTCAATGCACCAGGCTTTGGGAGTGTACATAATCTGTGTTTCCAGAGAGCAAGAGAATGCTTAGTAAGTATGGGAATGGGGAGATCAATCATTTGTCCCATTTCTCTACTTCCTGATTTGGTGTTAAAAGAATATATACCTATTAGCATTTCAACCCATTTTAAGTTAGTGTTAGAAACATAATAGAAAGGACTTTTTGTCTGAAAGCTCAATTTTGGAACAAAGTGTACTTGGAGCTTATGCCATTCAGATCTGGCTATGAGTTGGTCATAAAATTCTCATTTTCTATTACCTAGAAATTGTCTGATTCAGCCAGAAGAATTTAAAATTCCCCTTATCTCCTCCACAAGCTCCCTGACACAATCACTGTAAACACTTGGAACTTTACTTGCTGGCCTTTTCTCTTGGTATTTCTTCATCTAGGGTGTGTGTGTGTGTGTGTATTTCTCTTCCTTCCACTGTTGAAAACCTTCCTGTTATTCAAAACCTGTTTAATTATCATATCCTCCAGCCCATAAATCTTTAAGTTCCAATTCTAAGTAAGTCTATCTTTAATTATTAAATGCCTAGTACTGTTATTCCATATTTTATGGATACACATATTGTTTTCATAACGGGATTATGAGTTCTATGAAATTAGAGACTTTCTCTTAGGTCGCCTTTATTTTTTTTAAACTCCAGTTACCTGTAGTACAAAAGTACATGCTCAACAGAAGCTTTTACAATCAAAATCAATAGATTTCTTTACCCATCTCAATAGCTGTTTAAATTTATATAGTGCTTTTTTATTCCATACAATGACTTTACTTCTTCCTAATGCATTACTTGAAGGTATTTTTTTTAACATGTGAAATGTGAGGAAACATGCTAGGGGAAAACTATTTGAGTTTATTGTGAATAAAGCAAAAATCACAGGATGGAGAGCTGGAGCTGAGCTTTAGGTAGATCTGAACCCTGATGGAGATTCAGAGCTCATAAAATGTTATACCGTCTATTTTTTTTAAACCACGTTAGTTACTCATTATTGCTGAGGAGTTAAATCAACCAAATATAAGCAAATTTTGTGATAAAGTCCAGCTGAGAAGATTACTCTCGTGTTGAGTCAATTTTGATTAAAGACTATGAAGACTATTAATGAAAAATTGCCATGTTCACCTTCATTGACACAACTCCATTATTTAATTTAAATTCAAACCACACTCAGTGACTTTTGCTTTCTAGTCACAACAGCTTCTCCATTCCTGCTGCTCAGAATATCTTAATGACCTTAGTAGCTGAGGTCCTCACAGCACTGTAAAGAGCATGGAATGGCATTGGAATGGGAGGGGTGGAGTAAGTTTCTTCCACAAAAGAGAACATTATGTACAAGGTATTTAATTAGTTGTGACCTTGAACAGGTCAATTCCCTTTCTGAGTCTCAGTTTACATATTTGGTGGTAGTCACACATTATGGACATAAAACCCCTTTTCCTCATCTTATATCCATAACTACCCAGTGAAGCGGTTCTCATTTCACAGATGGAAAAGTGATAAATTAATTTGGTGACTTGATGAAGGTAGCACAGCTAGTAAGTGGTTGGGTGAAGAGCTCAATTCTGAGCTCCTGCCTTCAAATGCTCTCCCTTTTCTTCTACCACAAACTACTTCTCTATCTAGTGGAAAACATGGTGGATTACACATTATCTTTTTGAAAACCTCCACCAAAATGCAAATCGAAATATCTCAGCTATCCAGTTTAAAATGACTTAGCTTAGTACTGTCATTAATTTGTCAATGTAGTATTTGTCCTGCTTTTCTGTACACCAATGGTAAAGGTGTGTGTGTATGTGTGTGTGTGCACATGTGTGTGTGTTTAAAGACAACACAGGAAAATTGATAGTATCCATACCCTTGAAGGGTGAGAATTTAGAATTTCTCGTTCTTCATATTTATTTCAATTTTAAGGTTCACTGTCAAGTCAATACAAACACATATCTGAAAATACAACTTACGGGTTGTGACATTATCACATATGATTTGATACAAAACAAAGGCAGAGCTGATGGTTTCTATTATCTGCCAGCCTGTGACATAAGCTGCAGATGTGGATGAATCTGGGCATTTGAGCTGAATTGGCTACAAAAATGCATTCTTAGCAGTGTCCATGAACTTCAAAGGGTACTTCAAGCAACCTATCAATAATCCAAAATTTAAGGTGTTAGTCATGTACTGAATATTTTAGTGGAAACGATTGCAAATGAATACACTTAAAAACCTTCGTAGACAAGGAAACAATTTAGTGAAATGTGGCTTGTTTTAGCAGAGAAGCTTGCTTCTTGACACATAACATACATACATCATAGCAATGTATATCAATGTCAAAAACCACTCTATTTTAGCGAGCACGTATAGCTTGTGTCTCAGGAATTTTAGAATACTCTCGGCAAATATGTTACACACCTCTTGACAAAAATGCTTTCCAAATGTGCTTGTTAGAATTTGGAGTTCTGTGAAAATCCTGAGTTATATGTTATCTGTATGTTTCCTTTACTGTCTTTTATTATTTTTAATGTTATCTGTGTTATGCTTCATAATGAATACAGAAAAGTACAAAGAACATTCGGTAATTATCATAAAGAGATCACTTGCATACTACCACTCAGGTCAAGTAAAAAAACATGACCAGGGCACAGAAGTCTCCTTTATGTATCTCTGTCCTTTTGAAAGATAACCGTTATCCTGAATTCTAACAGCCATTTAGTTTTGCCTGTGTTGGAGTCATACAGCATGCATTATTACATTATTTTGTGTATGGTTTCTTTTGTTCAACATTACTTGTGAAATTCATCCTGGTTGCTGAATGTGGTTACACTTTATTTTTGTTTCTTTAATGGCATTTTTTTTCTGTATGCATATACCACAATTTGTGTATCTACATTACTGTTGATCAATATTGGGGATGTTTAGACTTGCAGGGTGTTACATAAAATGCTTTTGAATTACTACTTCCAACCAATATGGAGTAACAGGATGGGATAAATTATACCATCTGAGATAGTAACAACAACAAAACTGGGACAAAATATATAACAACTGTTTTCAAAACACAAGATGTTGGACAGTGAAGGGCAGTGATACCTATGAGGTGAGAAATAAATGAGGTGGCCAAACAATTGATTACCAAATGAGTTTACAGACCATGGTGCAGGAAGGGAGGTTCCAGGTAGGCTCCGTGAGTTTGCAAGAAAGAAGACCAGAGAGGGTACAGCTACAGAGGGAGAATTTTATGAATCTTCAGGGTCTCTTTGGGTATTCTGGAGAATACTTATCAGCATGTGCATGTGAGAAAACTATCTGAGGTAGATGGGAAAACTACCTGAGAATATTAGAGAAAATATCCTGCACTCACACAGTGCTGGAAACAGCGCCTGATCCCTCCGGTCCAACTGGAAAATCTGATTATTCATGGGGTTTTGGGTGGAGTACTTTGCAAAGTCTTGCTTCAGTAGTAAAGTATACTCAGCCCTAGACTAAACATTGCTCTAGTCTCATCTAATTAATCTGAAAAGTGGGAACAGCCATATAATTTGAGGAACCCAATGCCAAATTAAATGCCAGACCCCTTATTCAAAATTAGTAAGACTTCCATGTTGGCAAGAGTAGTGTACTGAATTAAGCCTACAGCCTCTCTAAACTTTGGTCCTGTGTGACTGACCAGGTCATATACCTGCGAAGCAGCCCTGTTTAAAAGCAAGACTAGAAAGAATCAAGCTGTTTCCAAGTGACTTAACTTTGCCTCTCAAACTTACTAATGTCTGTTTGATCATTTTTTATTTACTGCTAGTTATTTTATGTGAAAAATTAAAAAAATAATTTCCAGCTTAGCATGATGATATCTTTCTCTAGAAAGGATACATGGTTTTGTCAGAGACGTGTGAACCAGAGCAACTCCATGTTAAATAGGAGCTGGGTAATATGAGGCTAAAACCTACTGGGCTGCATTCCCGGATGGTTAAGGCATTCTAAGTCACAGGATGAGATAGGAGATCATCACAAAATAGAGTTCATAAAGACTTTGCTGATAAAACAGGTGGCAGTAAAGAGCCCGCCAAAAACCACCAAAACCAAAACAGCTACAAGAGTGACCTCTGGTCATCCTCACTGCTACACACCCACCAGCGCCATGACAGTTTACAAATCCCATGGCAATGTCAGGAAGTTACCCTATATGATCTAAAAAGGGGAGGCATGAATAATCCACCCCTTGTTTAGCATATCATCAAGAAATAAACATAAAAATGGGCAACAAGCAGCCCTTGGGGCTGCTCTGTTTATGTTGTAGCCATTCTTTTATTTCTTTCCTTCCTTAATAAACTTGCTTTCACTTTGCACTGTGGACTCGCCCTGAATTCTTTCTTGTGTGAGATATAAGAACTCTCTCTTGGGGTCTGGATCAGAACCCCTTCCCTATAACAGTTTTTAAAATTTCTGGTAATTTGTTTGGGGCAATTGAAAGCTAAGATTTTCTTAATTTAATTTAGTGGATTGAGTTAATTCAAAGTTTGGCTTCAGTACATAAATCACCTGCTTCCTGTTCAGCCTCTCTGTTAGTGTGTGGTCCTTCAGCTTTCAGACCTAAAGCTTGCAGTTTTGAAGAGACCTCAACTTTGGAGGACCCTGGAGTCCAGTTTTTTTTATTTTTATTTTTAGTTTGATCCCTTTGGCCGTTGGAAGTTCTGATCAGCTTTTTAGATTTTTAGCTACTTCTTCCTGAGGTAGCAATTGCCCCTAGGGAAATCTTAGCTCCTTACAAATACCCAAGGATAATTCTTGTGGTTAGATTTAAGCAATAGCTTCACTTTTAGGAGAAATGGCAAAATAAGCTTTATGGTTTTCTATGTGTTAGATACATTTACAAATCTTAATATTTTTAACAATCCTATTTGATAGTTAGTAGTGTAACTGCCCAAAGGGTTCGTCCTGCCCACTGCATAGACAAAATCAATTACTGAGACCACAGCATTGTAATAAAGAGTTTAATCATCCTCTCAAATCAAACACTCAAATCAATCTGTCTGAAAATTTGGAGGCTAGGGATTTTCCAGGATAGTTTGTTAAGCCAGGGATTCTGCTTCTATATGGGCCACAGGACCAGTTGGTGGGTCCAGGTGGAGCCACTGATTGTCAGAAATACAAAAACCTGAAAAGACATTTCAAGAGACCAGTCTTAGGTTCTACAAGATATATATTATCTGCAGGAGTAATTGGGAAGTTACAAACCTTGTGACCTCCAAAATAATAGCTGGTAATCATTTATGTCTACGCCTTGGCAGAATTTAGCCTTATCATCCTCCTAACTTGGTGATCTTTCATTAGCTTTATAAAGGTGGTTTAGTTTGGGGCAAGGGCTGTTATCATTTAAACTATAAACTAAATGTCTCTCAAAGTTAGCTTGGCCTTAGCCCAGGAATGATTAAGGGCAGCTAGGAGGTTAAAGGCAAGATGGGTGTTAGTTAGATCAGATCCCTTTTATTGTCATAATTTTCTCATGGTTAAAATGTTTGCAAAGGCAGTTTCAATAGTATCCTTATTTTAGAGTGCTGGACTTTTTTTTCTCAGATTGCTTAGATAAGGCACCCAATATCACATAATTAGTAAGTGGCAGAGTCACAATAGAATCTGTTCTTGCTGGCTTCAAGCCTATTTTCTTTAAACAAACTTACATTCTCTCATTTAATGTAATAGAGAGTGTAGATTTTACAAGTAATATGTGCAATGTTACACATACCTTTAGAACTAAGTTTAAAAACTATGCTTAAATAAGTAAAATAACGAAGTATATAAAATGTGTAGGGTGTCTGTTTTGGTTAGCTCAGGCTGCTATAATAGAATACCACAGATTGGGTGGCTTAAACAACAAGTTTATTTCTCACACTTTGGAGGCTAGGAAATCCAAGATCAGAGTGCTTGCAGATCTAATGTTGTTTAGTGAGGACCCTCTTCCTGATTTGCAGATGGTTATCTTCTTTTTGTATTGTCACCTGGTAGAAAGCACAGAGAGCTAGCTCTCTGGCCTCTCCTTGTAAGGGCACTAATCCCATTTATTAGGGTCCTACCCTCATGACCTAGTTACCTCCCAAAAGCCTTACCTGCAAATATCATCACCTTGGGATTTAGGTTTCAACAGATGAATTTTAGGGGGACCCAAACTTTCAGTTAATAGCAGGGTTTTCTATAATTACTCTCTCCTTAAGGACTGATTTTAAAATTTATTTTAGTAGGTTGGTTGGATCATGGAGATTTTTGCCCACATATGGTGGTAGTTTGAAGACTCATTGGAAGAATGAGGTGTTTATAAATACCTTCCCAATGATATGTTGCAATTTTGGAGTATGCATTTTTCTTAGCCAGGGCTGCTATAACAAAATTTCATAGATTGAGTAGCAGCTATGGCTGCTATAACAAAATTTCATAGATTCATTCAGAGCACGGGAAGTCTGAAATTTGAGTAAGAGCATGGTTGGGTCTAATGAAGGCCCTCTTTCTGGCTTGTAAATGGCTGCTTTCTTGCTCTATCCTCACATGGCAGAGTCGGGGGGACTGGGGAGACAGGGAGAGCTCTCTTGTGTCTCTTCTTATGAGGGCACTGAACACATTCATGAAGGCTCCACTCTGATAACCTCACCTAAACCTAATGACATTGAGTACTAGGGCTTTAACATGTGAATATGAGAGGGCACAGTTCAGTCCATAGCATGTATTATACAGTCAGATGTGTGTGTGCATGTGTGTGTATATATCTGGAGATTAGAAAATACAGTCTTGGAAGTATTACAGTCACCTTTTCATACTTATGCTCTGGATTGGGTTCGTCTGCTGGCTAAAAATAGTAATAACCTGGTGAGGCGTTATACCTCTATACTCTATTTGAACAGCTCTGATGGCCTTACTATATCTCTGAGAGTTGTGGTTTTATCGTAAACTGTGACATGAAAGCTAATAGGATCTTTTCATAAAAATCTGGCAGTGCAATATTTGTCACTTGTACATGTAAACATGTATAGCTAAAGCTGTTTCTCTCTTGCTCTAAAGCTTGTATTAGCATGTTATCATATCCAAAAAAACACAAATCCAGTTTAAAAGCACTAAAGGTGTTTTGGTTTACAAATGGTTTTACACCACCCATCACACAGAAAACACCCCTAACACTTTCCCTTAAGAATCTTCTTCTCTCCAAATTCCACTCCTTATTTTATCTAAAGCTCAGTGTTTCTTATCTCTGCCTCCCAGTCCCCCTCCAGCAGCTCAGTCTTTGGTATGGAAAGTTGAGGTCACAGTTTGATAACCTGCAGTCTGAATACAGCCCTCGGGCATCTGGAGTTTTGCCTTCACATACTGTTGAAAAATTTGAATTGCTTGCCAACCTTTGAAAGTCAGGATATTTCATGTTAAAATCTAGATATCTCTGCATTTCTTGACAAACCAGAAGATCTGGTGACCTTTCTTCTCATAAGGCACTTTCTACTCTGGTTCAGAGCAGTTCACAGTTGCCACTAAGCCCCTCCTTAGGCATTCAAATTGGCAGCCTTTGTGGCAAAGCTGTCAGGCTGCATTTTGCTTCTCCTACCTGCATTCACATCAGTGACCTCACTCAAGCAAAACTGATCTACTCATGGCCCTCCATTCCTTAAAAGGCTGGAAGCAGGGGAGTCTTAATGGAAAAGTGTAAGTGCTAATAAATTAAATGTTTCTATCACAGGAGAACCAACAAAAAGTGGAGGTGCCTGCCCCTTAACAATCTACATGATAGTGGAGGTGTTAGACGCTCAGGCCTCTGCTCTCTAACTGAATGCTGGTCCATCTGTTAGCATTACTTAGACTATCAGGGAAAGGGCTTCTTGGAAGAGAGAAGGGCATGGTTAATGCTTGGCTGTTTTCTCCCTGAATCTGTCCAGTATCTTTCCTCACAATGTGACAGCCTACCTCACTCCTATATTACTTATTTATGCCCTCACATGTAGGTAGCATTGAGGCCTCAGTTTCCTAGAGGGTCTCTGTATGTGAGAATTTTCATGTTTTCTCACCACACATAATACAGTGATTTTCTCTGAAGTTCAGCATATAATTTTTTTCTCCAAAGGCTAGCGTCTGAGACATTTTGCCAAAGGAAGTTTTGAGTGGTGATATTTCCTTAAACAAATTAAGCTGAAACTCAGCAACTGATGGAAAGGGAAAAAGAAGTAAAGAGCTGCAGCTACTTACCTGCGTCCTCCATAAGAGAAGCAGGGGAGATCCGATGCTGCAGATTAGCAAAGAGGGGATAAGAAGATAGTTAGATAGCATAATACAAAATGTGCACACATGTAATTTCAAGCATTGCAGTCTCAGAGATAAATAGCAAAATCAAAATTTTTTAAGCTTTATAATCTTGTGGATGTTTATTTATCAAGCTTCTGGAAGTTAATAACTTCTGGATGTAGGCTCTGTTTCATTTTACAAAATTTGATCTCTTAGGCAACTATCTTATTACGTTCACAGTTCCCCACATTGCCTAATTTTAAGGTATTTACAAATGCCAAAATTACCACTTTAGTATTGCTATTTAGATTTTGCAATTTAAATTTATATCAGATTTATTATAACCAAGGACTTCTCCCTGAACCATTATGTTCTTGCTCTATTATCTAAGACATCTTTTATTTTTAGAAATTTAAAATATTAAAGTCTATAACATAAAATTTGCCATTTTAGATATTTTAAAGTGTATAATTTGCTAGTGTTAAGTACATTCACAATGTTATGCAACCAATCTCCAGAATTATTTTTAGGACAAGTTTTTTAACCTCCATCAAGGATTTAACATCTTAAAACCATATCATTTTAAATATTAATTATCTTTTAAATGTAATAATAATAATGCCCTTTGTAAAAGGGTTGATAAATTCTTTAATACCTGCCTCAGGATTTAATGTGCTTTTCGAAATATGAAGAAATATTTTGTTGTAAACTATTGTTAAACACTTTAGACAAATTAAATTTATCAGAGTTTATTTGAGCAAGAATTCATTAATGAACTGGGCATCTTCAGAATCAGAAGAGTTTTGGAGAGCTCTGTTTTAGCAGTGTTGGCAGTGGGCTTTTAAAGGGAAATTATAGAAGCAAAGTGAAGAAATTACTTGATTGGCAACAGCTCAGCATTTGCCTTATTTGGGCATTATCTAATGGAAAGTCATAGTTAGAGGTTAGCTGGATGTTTTTGATTGGTTAAGTCAAGTTTTGTTTTACTGTTTACCTTGGATTTTGGTTTGTTTACACAGAAAATCAGAGTGGCAGAGCTCTCTCAACCTGATGACTTCCCTATTACCTTTTTAACTGTATGCAGAAAGCTAATATTAGTGAAATATCCTTTTAGCATGATTGATTCCAAATGTAAAAGTGATAAGAAAACAAAAATCACTACTTTAAAAATCAACATGTTATGGTAATCTTTCCATGGACACTGGTCCAGTCTCCTTCAGGCCATAACTGTCATTCTCTTTGTAAATGTGACTCTTACAGAATGTTGAGAAAACTTAGACATGTTGTTCAGAAAACCAGGCATTTTCTAATAATTCGGTCTTTTATTTTCTTTTCCAGTTACCATAGTTAAATTTCTTACATTTTCTTCATTCTTTTAATCTGTTTCATTTCAACTTTATTTTACTAGTCATTTTTCTTTCTTCCTGATTTTCATATTTAGGGATAGTGTTTCTTTCTTTCCTTTCTTTTCTTTTCATTACTTTATCTTCCTTTGTTTTTTCTTCCTCCTGATTCATTCTTCCACTTATTTGTTTATATTATTTACTTATTCATTTTTACTTATTTTGTGTGTATATGAAAAATCAACTGCCATGTATGCTGTCCCTCTAATTTTCATAAAATGTGAATGGGAAAGGAATTGTGTATAACTGAAGTGTTCCCACCTGCATGGTCTCCACCAAGAGGCAGCAGGATCCCATGTCTTCCTACCTCTTCTCCTTTCAAGAGTCACCTTTTTCAGGTGTACAGTGGTCCACAAAACAGCCAGCTCCTCTGTCCCTCCAGGCTCCTGTGGCTGTTTTCTGTTTTCTTTCATATATTGCTCCAAGGATGAACCCAGGTTCTACAGAGCGCAATTAACATAAGATTGTTGGGTGCTAGACAGCTTAGACTGTTAGAGAAGATTGAGGATATTGGGATAATTCCTGCAGAGCTAGAAAAAAGCTTCACCTAAAATTTAGATATATCTTTTTCTGGAAATGTATAGCCCTTTTCCTTCAGCAGGAATATTTTTTAATATAAGCAATGTTTCTTCTAAAGTTTTGGGCTTCCCTGTTGATATTCAGGCTTTGTTATATATGGTTGTATGTCAAGTTTTCTTTTTCTTTCCCTCCCTCCCTCCCTCCCTCCCTCCCTCCCTTCCTTCCTTCCTTCCTTCCTTTTTCTCTTTTTCTTTCTTTCTTTTTCTCTCTCTCTCTGTTTCCCTCCCTCCCTTCCTTCCTTCCCTCCTTCCCTCCCTCCCTTCCTTCCTCTGTCTTTCTCTTTCCACTTCCTACCTTCTTCCTTCTTTCTTGATAGAATCTCACTCTGTTGCCCAGGCTGGAGTGCAGTGGCACAATTTTGGTTCACTGCAACCTCTGCCTCCTGGGTTCAAGTGATTTTCCTGCCTCAGCCTCCTGAGTAGCTGGGATTACAGGTGCATGTCACCATACCCGGCTAATTTTTGTATTTTTAGTAGAGACAGGATTTCACCATGTTGTCCAGACTGGTCTTGAACTCCTGATCTCAGGTGATCCATCTGTCTTGGCCTCCCACAGTGCTGGGATCACAGGTGTGAGGCACTACAACTGGCCTGTATGTCAATATTTCTTTAAAGTCCCAAATTTCCCTAAGCCCATTGGAATTTAGGGCATGTACTAGTCAACATAATAACATTTTCCAACTTTTGAACCATAGGGAAACTGTGTTCAGAATTTTCTGAGTAAATATAAACTATGTAATAGTTTAAATCAGCACCAATGACAAAGAAGTTCTACTTTGTTTATATACCTAGAATAAATCAATGACATTTTCTGTTATTCAAGAATGAAGCTATTAGTTTTAATAATCAGAATAAAGTTTATATTAAAACTTCACCAAGAGACAATGAATCAAGCTATCTGAAAATATAACTCTCATTCTGTTTTTAGTATTATAATGTAGCTAAATTTTACTTTACAAATATGTATAGTAACACAGATATAAAACATCATTATTTAAAACTCCAAAATGTACTATAGTTCCATCACACTAACAAATCATTTTATTTTTTCTTATTCCATATTCACAAGCAATTTGATGTAGTTCCTTTTAAAGGAAACTGATGATTGAATTCAACTTTTTAAGTTATTTGATTGTAAGTACACAGATGATGCAACATATATAATTAATTTAACAGGCATATAATATTTGGTTGAAAAGTATCATTGTCCATTTAGCCATTCCATTGTTGGACATGTAGGTCATTTCCAATATTTTGCTATTTTAAATAATGCTGAGATAAATATCCTGTCATTGAACAAATATTTATTGAGTACCTATTATGCCAGACATTATTCTAGGCCATAAAATATAGTAGTCAACAGAATAGATAGAAATTCTTGTTCTCATGGATCTTATAGCTACTGGGAAAGAAACAGGCAATAAAAAATAAACAAATTATGTTGTATATTTGAAGACGATAAGTGCATTGGCAAAAAAGCAAGAAAGGGGCTGAGGAATGTAGAGTGTGTGATGTCATTTGAATAGTATGGTCTGGAAGACCTTGATAAGAAGGTGACATTTGAGCAAAGGCATAAGGAGTAAGGGATATGTTATGGGATATCTAGCCTGGGGCAAGAACATGCCCAGCATGGTTGTAGTCCTAGGAAGATAAAAATTCTGTGGAGTAGAATAGTAGGATATGAGATCAGACAGCTAACTGGGTCCAGATCTTATATGGCATTGAAGAACTCTCTGTAAGGGCTCTGGTTTTCTTTCATGTTAGAAGAGATAGGGGGCTACTGGAGAGTTTTGATCAGAGGAATGAGGTAGACTGACTTTTAACAAAATTACTCTGATTGTTGTGTGGACCCTTATGGGGTAAGAATGAAAACAGTGAGAAGCCTGTTGCAATAATTCAGGTAGGAGATGACAGTGACTTGGACCATAAATGTAGATTTGCTATTTATGGAAAATGGTTGCATGTATTTTAAAGGTAGAGCTAGCAGGATGTTTGAAATGCCACCATCAACGTAAATACGTACTTTCTAAACATATGGTAATTATGTATATATACATATTTTTTCTTTATGTTTTATTGTTTCTTTTTCAAAATATGACAAAAAATAACTCTTTGATATTGTAAAACTTATCAGCTAACAAAAACTACATAAAACACTATTGCAATTTTTGTACTCTTGAGTAAAATATTCACATCTTTGATATTATATTTTATTTAAAAGGATATTCCTAGGAGAGGAGAGCAAGACCCCCAGAGAGCCCTACACTAGTTATGGCAGGTGTTCTTCAGCTCTATAATGCTATTATGTCTGAGACTAATGCTACGGAAGCTTAATCTCTATGTTCAAAAGCTCATTATCTGCAATAACCCACTTTGGGTAGTCAACCTTGCCCAGCTGCTGAATCCTTTATCTTTCCATATTACTTGAAATTTCCAACAATCTTAAAGCTGTTATTCATTTACAGTATTCACAAATGCCAAGTTTCTCTCAGGAGTGAACATGCCTAGTTTGTGTATTAGTTTCCTTGGGCTGCTGTAACAAAGTACCACAAACCAGGTGACTTAACAAATTTATTCCTTCACAGTTTTGGAAGTGAAATGTCTGAAATCAAGGTGTCATTTACATTTATGCTTTTTTTTTGGAAACTCAGTGAAAGAATCTGTTTCATGCCTTTCTCTTAGCTTTTGGTGTTACTGGCAATTTTTGGAACCACTTGGCTTCTAGACACATCACTATAATCTCTTTCCCCATCATCACATGACATTCTCTGTGTGTCTTCACATTATATTAATTCGGTGTGTAACTGTCTCTGACTCTCCTCTTATATGAACACCAGTCATATTGGATTAAGACTCATTCTATTCAGTATGACCTCATGTTAATCTGATTACATCTGCAAAAACCGTGTTTCTAAATAAGGTAACATTTCCTGGTACTGGGAATTCAGCCTAGTTTTTGAGGGCAACATCATTGAGCCTGTAAGAGTTGGCTTGAGAAAAAAAATTAGTTTCCAAAAGAATCAGTCTAAAAAAAATGTTTCCAGCATTAATGTTGTGGGTAGAATCTAGCCATAATTTGGGGTGATATTAATGATATCTGGAGAAGATAAAAATTTTTAGCTTTACTGCCTACCCATTTGTCAAGCCTCAGTTTAGCTCATCCTTGAATTGAAGGCTATCAAGTGACTCTGAGGATCTCTCATACAGTAATATTATTTATAACACTTGTCAGAGTCTTTAACCCAATATCTTCTAACTGTCTCCTAATTAATTCAAGTGTTTTGACTCTGCTTTCACCAACAGAATTGCAGTCTTCTAAGGGCAGGCATCTTGGTATTATATTTTTTTGGCATCCTCCTAAAATTTCTATCAAAGTGTTAGAAACATGCAAAATTCTCATAAGCATTTATTGGTTTAAATGGAAATATTTAGGAGCCAAGCTTGTTTGGATGGCCAGTGAGTTTGGCAGTGAGTTATTTTTTGGCTTATTTAACCATCTTTCAGGTCACAAGTGTTCCTTCTTTTGGAAACTTATTTACTCATCAAGGCTAAGGTAAGTGTCACTCTTGTGAGCTCCTATACATTCTTACATTTTTAGCTTATGCTTATCAAAGTGCTGATCATACTGTATCTTAACTTCCTGCTGATTTGTCTGTCACCTCTTACCACCGTGCCAGAGACCAGTGGTAAGCCTTATCACTATTGAATTCCTGGTGTCCAGAACAGTGTCTGGCCTGTAGTTGGCACTTAATAGGTTACTGTGGAAGTAGTTTAATGAATGACTCAGCAGCAGACTGAACAATTTTTTCTCCCCTTGCTTCATTTTCTCTATATGTAAAATAAGAGTGGAGAGATTGTGATGCTTTAATAGAGCCTGCCTACAATTCAGCTGAGGTTAGGTAAACCTGGACATGGTTAGACAGCTGTACCAATATATGTGACCTTCTTCCCATGGGGCTTAGAGAACTGTAACTGGGCTATTGGTTTCTGCTGTGGTTGTGGCCAGGTTGGCAGAGGGCTCTACCCTGGGGCAATTTCTATGCCAGTTCTGAGGAGGAATCCAGCTGACATTGTTAAAGTTCAAGTGCATAAAATGCCAGGCCTGACAAGACAAAAAGATATGCTGCTGGTAACAAATAAACAGGAGCCAAGAGGCACAATAGTCAACTTCCATCAATTTATTTCCATCTGTTCATATCCACTTAACTACCCAGAGTTTATTTAGAGACAATTATCCATGGCAAAAAACTACATGAGTCCCTCTGAGGAGTTTGTAATTTTTCATAAAAAGATTCAATGAAAATTCAAAACCAAGAGATAGCACAGTATAATTCCCAAACTAGCTATTGTTAATTACAAAACAAAATTAAACCTGCTGAAGAGGAAGCAACATAATGCACTCCACTCTTTATAGCGGTGTTAAGAGGAAGAAGTGTAATTTTCTTCAGAAAGAAACACTCATGTAGAAGATTATGGATGAAGCAAACAAATCATACTTGGCTACTGCTTTGAAAATCCTAAATTTCTTTGCCTTGTCTGAGCAAAGCCAGTATTCTTACTATCAATCATATAAAAAAATAAATATATTGACTTTCCTCCCCATTGGTGCTTTAGAAAAAGTTTCCATGGACTTTTAAAGTGTGAATTTAGTTGTTTTCTTCTATTTAAACATTTTGCAAACTAGCAGGGTAAGAATGTAATTCACCTATAAATAAGTTTAACATAAATTTTGCAAATAATCCAATTTGAAAGTTGAAATTTCCCATTATGCTGGACATTTAAATTGAGATATTTAGCATTATTTAAACCCTATGTACCTGCAAATTAATCATCTTCCCTCTTGCTTGGTTTCTTGTTTTACCTTAACTATTTCCGTAGACAGTATCACTAGTCTTCTGGATCTTGACTAGAAACTCTGAAGTCATTGTTATAGCCATCTTTTCTTTTTTAATATTAATGGTAATTAACATTATTAACATTATTAATCAAAAAGACATAACTGTTTAAAAATGTATTCTTCACCACATTTTAGCCCTCATTCCACCCTTTTCACTGTAATTGTGACACTGTCATCTGTGCTCTTCTCATCTCGTACATTATGTTAGCCTCCTAATCTCTTTCACTCACTTTGCCACATTACAATTAATCTTCCTAAAAATGTTGGTTTAATGTCCTAAGCACTTTGCTAAAAATGTTTCTGTAATCAATTTTTCTGTTTTTTTTGCCATTGTAAATTATTTTGAAATTTTATTTTCTAATTGTTTACATAACTCAGAGTATTGATATAGGGATATTCTAGATTAAACAACCAACTATATCATTTTACCTTGCCTGGGGATACTTAATTTTTTAATTGATTTTGATTTCTCACTTGCCCTATAAACTCCAGAGAGTATTAATATAATGCCATTAAAATATTGAGTAATTGTTGCTAAACAGAATATTAATCAGAGCTGCCATTGTGGCTCACACCTGTGATCTCAGCACTTTGGGAGGCTGAGGTAGGGGGACTGTGTGAGCTCAGGAATTTGAGACCAGCCTAGGCAACACAGTGAGACACCGTCTCTACAAAAGAATTTAAAAATTAGCCAGGCATGGTGGTGGGTGCCTGTAGTCCTAGTTGTTTGGGAGGTTGAAGTGAGAGGATATCTTGAGCCCAGGAGGTTGAGGCTGCAGTGAGCTGTGATTGTGCCACGGCACTCCAGCTTGGGCAACAGAGTGCATCCCTGTCTCTCAAAACAAAGAAAACCAAACCAAAAAACATAAACAAATAAACAAAAAACCACATTAATCATATGTTGGAGTTTTGAGGGGAAGAGTCTCCTGTAAAACAGGCACTATAAATATTCAAGTCTTGAGAAGGCAATCACTTCAAAGGGGTAAAAAATGAAGGAGAGCACCTATATATAGTTTATATACCTAGTCAATTGAAACTGAACACTGTTAATTTGACACATGTATTACTGTCAAAACAGTGAAGAGGCATAATGGTTTTAAGTCATGAAGTGATTGTAGTTAGTATGTATTTTCTGCATTTGAATTAGCTTTTATGCTATTTCCCCTGATACCATACACAGTCAGTTCACTAAGTAATGCACATTAAATACCTACTGCATGCCAGCTAATGTGTTGGATATAACACAAGTTAATTTTTGTCTGTGTTCACAGTGTTTACACAGACATATGGACAGCACATATCTGAATGTATAGTATACTTACATCAGGACAAACCTTGTATAGAAGGCAAAGTCCAAATACAGAGATCACTGTAAACATTTAAAACAAGAAAATTGACTCTTGGAACTGATTAAACAGGTGCTAGGATCTCTGGGAAGCCAAATAGCATAGTGAGGCAATAAAGTAATCAGGATCAGCTGGAAGTCCCCATCACCTGGCTAGAGAGACAGAAAGGAGAAAGACTGTGGTCCCACAGTGACTGGACCACAGTCCATCTATCCAACAGGAGCTATTGTCATGGAGGAAACACAGCCACTGCTGAAGACACCACAGGAAACAGAAGGAGGAGAAGTACCTCAGCTTACTTCCTCATCCTATCCTCCAGTCCCCTGCCACTGCCTTCTTATTGGCCAAATCTATCCAGAGGCCCACATGCAGGAGATCCTAGGAAACGTCATTTCTAGTGGAACAAAAACAGAGCAGGGGAAGGGGGAAATGCAGCAAGGGGGAGACTGATAGGAAGCCCTTTGTCAAGCGAGGCTATATAACTGAGACAGGAAGACTTCTAGATTTATTTGTCCACTCTAAACTCTGATTTCTAATACATTTATCCCAGTCTGGGATACAGAACACATTAAAAAGCTTTAAACAAAGAATGGGCTCTGGCTTCAAAGGGTCATGGTAGCAGGTGTTTGTGATTCAAGAGAAGCTCTGGGTTTGGGGAAAGAAATACAAGAAAGAATGTAGTTTATTGATTGGCTTCTAAACCCTTCACAACAGAGTAGTAGTAAAGAAGAGGCACAAATATTTGCTTATTTGTAGTTTTCTACTACTACAGATGTTCAACAAATATTTATTGAGCTAGCGTTGTGTGCCAGGCATTGTTCTAGGATGTGAGGACATTGTGTGAACATGACTTTTGGACAGTGTTTTGACACTTAAATATTATTTTCTTGTGGACAAAAGGGAAACAAGTAAATACTTCACATCAAGCTACAGATGTCAGGTACTGATAATGCTCCAAAAAAGAAAGGAAAGAAAGAAAGAAAGAAAGAAAGAAAGAAAGAAAGAAAGAAAGAAAGAAAGAAAGAAAGAAAGAGAGAAAGAGAGAAAGAAAGAAAGAAAAAGAGCAGGGTAAGATGATGATAGAGCAAAAGAGTTGAAGGCTAACATTATGCGGAGTGCCATTAGGAGTTCTGTGTGAAGAGCTGACATCTAAGCAGGAATATGACAAGATGGAAAAGCAATAATACGGATATTGAGGAAATATTATTTTTTTACTACTCTTATGTTAAAATTGTGTGATCTGATCATTCTGTTTTATTCACCTGAAATATCCTCTTCCTTCTCAAATTTTAACATTTAAAGGCTCAGTTCATAAGTACCTTGGTTCTAGACTGTCTTGAGTAAATTCCTCTTTTTGAATGTACTTTCCTTTCATGAGCCTAAAGATATCCTTCTGGATTTTCACTGTGCAATTAATTTTTTCTTTTTTCTGGGGAAAAATTATATTAACAAATGTGACAATAAAGTGTATTGCATAAGGCGTTGTATACCCTTTCTCAGAAACAAAATATTGTAATAAGTAATCTTATCAAAATTTTTGTGAGAGGATTCTTTGTGCAGAAACTTCTCTTAGATTTGTTAATGCTTATCCTGAAGATTAGACAAAGTCTAACCCACCGGATCCTCAAATAAGGTTGCAAATTTAGCACTGGATGTAATCACTTCCCATCATTCCTCAGCAAGTGTAGGTAGTATCTTTGAACCCATGCTGAAGTGGCAGGCAAACCCTTATTTCTTTCCCCAAATATAAGAGAAAAGTATTTTGCACTCCTTGGACTTTGTAAAAGCACTTTTAATCTGGGCACGGTGCTCATGCCTATAATCTCAGCACTTTGGGAGGCTGAGGTGGGTGGATCATGAGGTCAAGAGATCGAGACCATCCTGGCTAAAATGGTGAAACCTCGTCTCTATTAAAAATACAAAAATTAGCTGAGTGTGGTGGGGTGTGCCTGTAGCCTCAGCTACCTGGGAGGCTGACGCAGGAGAATCACTTGAACCTAGGAGGTGGAGGTTGCAGTGAGCTGAGATTGCACCTCTGCACTCCAGCTTGGCGGCCGAGCAAGGCTCTGTCTCAAAAAAAAACCCAAAAAACAAAAACACTTATTGAGGTATAATTAACACAAAATGAACTGCATATACTTAAGATGTACAATTTGATAATATGTGACATATATATGTGTATATACATATCCATGAACTCCCACCACCACAATCAAGATAGTGAACATATTTATCACCTAAAAAGGTGTCCTTATGCCCCTTTTTAATCAGGACCATCTATTTTTCCTATCTCCTATCTTCAGGCAGCAGTGGATCTCCCATCTATCATGAGACATTAGTCTGCACTTTTTAGAATTTTATAAAAACTGCTTCTCTCAGCAAAATTATTGTTGAGATTTTTCTATGTTATTACATGTATAAATAGCCCATTCTTTTTATTGCTGATTAGTTCCTTGTACCGATTTACAAGTTAGTTTATTTATTCACCGAAGATGGATATTTGGGTTGTCTCTAGTTTCTGTAAATTACAAATACATTTTTGTAAATTACAACTACAATAACAAATATGCAAATGCTGTAACATCAATGTATAAGTCTTTGTGTGGGCGGACATGCTTTCATTTCTCTTGGATAAATACCTAGGAATGAAATGGCTCAACATATGCTAATGGTATATCTGACTTTTTATGATACTCTCAAATTGTTTTCCAAAGTGGTTGAACTACTTTACATTCCTGTCAGCAATGTATGATACTTCCAGTTCTTCCACAAACTTGATAACACTGGAATGGTCAGACATTTAATTTTAGCCATTCTACCAAGTGTATAGTTGTATCTCATTATTTTTTAAATTTACATTTACTTAAGGACAACTGATGAACATTTTTTGTGTGTGCATGTTTGGCATTCATATGACTTCTTTGACCAAGTGCCTCTTCAAACCGTTGGTTTGTTTTTTACTGAGTTTATTATGATTATTATTATTGAGTTTGGAGCTTACTTTATTATTCTGGAAACAAGTCCTTTACCAAATATATGATCTGTAATATTTTCTCCAAATTTGTGACTTATGTTTCCATTCTGTTAATAGTGCCTTTCAGAAAACAGAATTTTTACATTCTAGTAGTTCCAAATTATTATAGTTCTATGGATGATCCATTTGGTGTTATTTCTAAGAAATCCAAGCCTAGTACAAGCTTATAAAGATTTTCTTCTGTGTTTTCTTTTCAATTTTAAGTTTATGACCATTTTAATTTTTTAAAATATATAATCTGATGGATATACTGTTAAAGTTTTTTGGTTGTTTGTTTTCCAAATAACAGAAAACCAAGAGAAAAGAAAATAGACTATAGAAAACCTAAGTTTAAATGATTAATTTACTATTATTATTATGCATTGATAGAAAAAAATGGCTTAACTGCTTAGTTAAAAAAAAATAGAAGAGCAGATTACAGAATGGAAATGTAGGACCAGATGTCATTTTTAAATTAAAGAAAAGCCAAAAAATGGAAAACACAGAAAGAGGATAAGAGACTACATGACATAAGAAAAGGCCTGACATATATGAAAGTGGAATTCTTCATAAAGAAAATAGAGAGAATGGGAAGGAGCAAGTTTTGAAGACAAAATGGTCAAGAATTTCCCAAAACTGATTAAAGAAATAAACCCACAGATTTAAGAAGTTTAGTGAATTCCAGAATTAATACAAAGAAGAACACTCCTAGACATAATAACATTTTTGAAAGCTAATAACAAAAGATCTGAAGTGCATGCAGTTATGGGAGTAGCGAATGCTCATTAACTTCAACAAAGCAAAAATATATCAACAACATATATTGTTTGGAAAAATAAAGGGAGCCAGAAGACAAATAATCATGTTTAGAGCACCACAAAAATAACTGGCAACTTGGGAAAATTATACTCATTGATAATAGTCCTCAAAATGAAAGGAAGATGTTTCAAATTAACACAAACTTATTGCTGGGTTATACGTTATGAAAGCATACACCAAAAACAGCTCCAGCCAGGAGAAAAATAATCTCATACTGAACTATGATGACAAAATAAAGAATGCAGAACAACAAGAAAGTTATTTATGTGAGTGTTGACAAAAAAGGCCAAACTGTAAAATATTTAAAGAGGTTTATTCTAGGCTTCACATTGGAATAGTTTTGACTCATGACACAGCCTCAGGAGATCCCAGGAATGTGTGCCCAAGGTGGTTTGGTTACAGGATAGCTATATACACTTTAGGGAGACAGAAGTTATAGGCAAATACATAAATCAATACATGTAAAGTATAAATTGGTTGGGCCCAGAAAGGCGGGACACCTCAAAATGGGGACTTCCAGGTCACAGAGAGCTTCAGGGATTTTCTGACTGGCCATTGGTTAAAAGAGTTAAGTTTTACCTGAAGAATTTAAGCCACCATAATGAAAAGCTCGAGTTAATATAAGAGGGGTTTGGAAGCCAAAGTTCTTGTTATGTAGATGAAGGTTCTAAGTAACAGGCTTCAGAGAGAATAGATGGTAAATGTTTCTTATGGCACCTTAAAACGTGTCAGAATTTTAGATAAATCTCTCTTGTTTCGGGAAAAGACCTGGAAAGGGAAGGGTATTCTTTACAGAATGCAAATTTCCTCCACAAGAGAAGGCTTTGCTTGACCATTTCAAAGTATGTCAAAGAAATATATTTTGGGGTAAAATACTTTGATATTCTTTAGAAAATCTGTCATGTGATGTTATACCAGAGTCAGGTTGGAATTTAGTATCTTATTTCTACAAAGAGCCTTTTTTTGAGAGTCCTATGATTTCTATTTTAATGTTAATGCTTGTCAGTTGTACCTAAACTCCAAAGGAAAGAGTATATAAGGAGACATATTTGACCTCCCTTTCCATTATGGACTGAAATAATTTTTTAGGTTTTATTTGAAATTTGATTGATAAAGATGGGGAATGTATTCAGTCAGTTGGGGGACTTAGATTTTTTTTTTTCTTATCTTTTTTTTTATTGTACTTTGGGCTCTGGGGTACATATGCACATCCTGCATCCTGCAAGATTGTTGCATAGGTACATACATGCCATGGTGCTTTCTTGTCTCCATCCCTCACTCCTTTGCCTACATTAGGCATTTATCCTGATGTTATCCCTCCTCATCCTCCCTACAACCCCCCGCTGTCCCTCCCTGCCCCTCCCCTATACCCCCTACCTAGCCCTGTGAGTGTTGTTCCCCAGTGTTCTCATTGTTCATCACCCACCTATGAGTGAAAACATGCGGTGTTTGGTTCTCTGTTTTGTGTCAGTTTGCTGAGAATGATGGTTTCTAGATTCATCCATGTCTCTACAAAGGACACAAACTCATCGTTTTTTTACGGCTGCATAGTATTCCATGGTGTATATGTGACACATTTTCTTTGTCCCATCTATCACTGATGGGCATTTGGGTTCCAGGTCTTTGCTATCATAAACATCTCTGCAACGAACATATGTGTGCATGTGTCTTTATAGTAGAATGATTTATAATCCTTTGGGTATATACCCAGTAATGGGATTGCTGGGTCAAATGGTATTTCTATTTCTAGATCCTTGAGGAATCACCACACTGTCTTCCATAATGGTTGAACTAATTTACACTCCCACCAACAGTGTAAAAGTGTTCCTGTTTCTCCACAT
>CAUYQU010035619.1:0-65530 GCA_963574635.1 Cheracebus regulus
AGCATGGGGAGAAATGCCAGATATAGGTGAAGGGGAGGAAGGCAACAAATTACACTGCCACGTGTGTACCTATGCAACAATATTGTATGTTCTTCACATGTACCCCAAAACCTAAAATGCAATAAAAAAAAATAATAATAATAAAATAAAATAAATAAAAAAAATTAAAAAAAAGAAAAATGAATTAATTCTTAATTAAGAATTAAAAGAAATCTAACAAAGTTTGCAAATGAAAATAATGAATAGAAATTCAAAATACTATTTACAGAACAAACAGATTTTATATACCTGTTTTACAAAGTACTTGTTAAGAAAAATGGGGAGAAAATGACATTTGCTGGCATTACACATCTCTCTAACCAAAGTTCTTAAAGATGACCAATGAACTCTTACTTGCTCATATCCTGTAGCCCCTACCTACTCACTTTGTGTGTAGCATGAGATGCCACTGGCCTCCTTTTTCAAACTCTTACTTTCCCTGATTTTTGTGACATTTTTCTCTTTTAGATCTACCTAATTGCTACTTCTCCATTCCTTTTCTTAAGATATGCTGTAAATGTCAGTAAATTCCAAGGCTGTGACTTCTCAATCTTTTCTTGTTCAATGCAGGCTTTTACTGGTAATCTCATCCACTATATCACTCCCACCATATCCTCTAGACAGGTGATTTTGCCCTATTTCAATATCTACCACTCAGTCCTCCCTTCCGATTTCCAGATCCAATTCTCAACTGCTTGCTGTACCAAATGAATTGAAAGAGATCTTGATTCTTAACCTAAAGTTTAATATCTACTAAACTGAATGTATTAATACTTCTCTTACAATGTATGCTTCCACATGAGTTGCCCATGTGGTAACATAGTTATCTGTTTTGCTAGCTCCCTTAGTTTCCTATGACTGCCATAACAAATTACCACAAACTGGGTGACTTAAAACAACAGGTATTTATTTTCTCACAGTTCTGGAGCCCAGAAGCCTGACTTCAAGTTTGTCCTTCTGAAAGAGCTGAGGGAGAATTTGTTCCATGCTCTCTCTCCTAGCTTTTGGTGGTCACCAGCAATCCTTTGTGATAGTCTGAGAATCTATAAACAGTTACAGATGTGATATATTTATGAGCCATGTAGGGAAAGAGTTTATGGAGAGAGGCTCATACTCATACTAAGGTTTTCTTAAGTGGAATCTACAAGTTACCCAGATCCACCGTGAACCCCATGGGCCATCACTTGGAGGTGAGATGAGAAAGGCAGATAGGCGGAAATGAGAATGGACGGAGCCTATGTGGGCCCATTTAGACCCTATGTCAAACATTAGAAGGGAGATAAAGAATGAAAGCTCTGAGGGAAATCTGTGAGGAAACCCAGGTCTTGGTGAAGTATCCTAATGTCTACTCTACACTCCATGCTCGTTTGTTTGTATATTTTCTCAGAAAGGAAGTTCATTGGCTGGGGATGGTGGCTCATGCCTATAATCCCAGCACTTTGGGAGTTCAAGGTGGGTGGATCACCTGAGGTCAGTAGTTTAAGACCAGCCTGGCCAATATGGTGAAACCCTGTCTCTACTAAAAATACAAAAGTTAGCTGGTGTGGTGGTACATACCTGTAGTTCATTGAAGCACAGCAGCTACATTATTTTTCTATTGCTGCATAACAAATTACCACAAACTTAAGTAATTTAAAACAATAAATGAAAGTTGAAGATAAAACAAATAAATAAAAAAAATTTAAAACCACCCAGTTATTAGCAAATGGGTCCAAATCAGAAGTCTGGGTGTGCTCAGCTGGGTTCTTGGCTTCGGGTCTCACAAGGCTGAAATCAAGGTGTTGGCCTGGCCAGACTAGGCTCTCATTGGGAGGTTCTGGTGAAGAATCTACTTCCAAGCTAATTCAGGTTATTGGCAAAGTCAGTTCCTTGCAGTTGTACCTCTGAAGTCCCCGTTTTCTCGTGAACAGCTAGCCAGGAATCACTCTCAGCCTCCTAGAAGCCTCATGCAATTCTAACCAAGTGACCCTCTTCTTCACGATCAGCCATGGAGTATTTCTCTCAAGTAAAATCTCCCTTGTGCTTCAAATCTCTGCCTTCGTGCTGTGTCAGTAGCTGGAAGGCCTGGTATTAGATCAGGCCCACCTATGTAATCTCCTTATCAACTGTGCCGTATAACATGGACTATTGATGGGAATAAAACCACCATATTTATTGTCCCTGGGATTTCGCAGGCACATATACCAAGAAGCAGGGAATCTTGGGGCCATCGTAGGCATCTGCCTGCCCTCCTAATCTGTAGCTTTACTTGGTCTAGTGATACAATGTAATGACAGAATCGCCATCATCAAGATCCAATACGGTCGAGAGTGACCACTTGCTATTCGTGGATTCTAATTTTTATAATAACAAATCTGTGTTCAACCAGCACTATTTTCAGTAAACCTAATGGTTGAATTGTACTATTCAATTGCAAAAAGGGGCAGCTAATAATCTTGATTATATAAGTAAGGCGAAAAGACTTAATCCTTCCCTGTATCTATCTCTTCGTGGGCCCATTGCTATTGCCATTTTTTTCTCATTTAGCCCGCAAAACAAACTGCCTGAACCTCCTGTTATAAATGAGTATGCTGATACCCAACTACACAACCTAGTGAAAAGAATGCGTCAAAGAACAGCCATCTACAAGAGAAAGTTGGTAGACGGAGACCTCTCCTCACCCGAAGCCAGCCCCAAAACTGGTAAGCAGTGTTCTCTCCATGTACTGGGAAGAAGGAAGTGATGAGGGGACCTGTGTTTTGCAGATGTTTCAGTTTGGATCTCCCAAAAGCAGATCCTGTGAAAATGATTTATGTACAGTTTATTTTGAGAGTGATCCAGGAAGGTGAGAGTGGTGAGATAGAGAAGAAAGTTAAGACAGTACAGATGGGTAAATAAGAGGATCACCGGTCAGGGGACCGTGGCTCACACCTATAGTCCCAGCAGTTTGGGAGACCAAGACAGGAGGATTGCTTGAGCCTAGAAGTTTGAAACCAGCCTGGGCAACACAGTGAGACCCTATCACTTAAATTTTTTTAAAAACTTTTTAAAAAGAAAAAAATAAGAGGATCACTGCTGTGCCATTGGGGCTTTATCCGGCTGAAAAACTGTGTGGATCATACTTGAGAATTATCTGAATGGAAGAGGAGGAAACTGATTGGTGCTGGGGCTTGATACGGTTACCTCTCCAGCACTTTAAGTAAACCTGCAGGAGAAAATCCTCCAACAGATGCAGGAAGTGCTCCCACAGCTGACCTCAAGGTTTAGTATATGTGTATAGATCACAAACAGTATCTTCCGTAGCAAATTTTATTGTAAATATTTAAAATACCCATATTATGCAAAGTACATATTATAAAAATACAGGAATACTACCTGGGTATCTAACAGAGCAAAGGACATCAACAAACTAATCACATAAGGGGAGGGACTATTATCAACCTCCCTAATGATTACAAAAATATGTTTATGAAAAAATAATATGATAACATAGAGCACAAAAGTAATATATACTATGATTATATCTGTGTAAAATATTTTTATATGTACAGAAAAAGAATAGAACAAAGCTTGGTTGTTTAATATATAAATGCAAATCAAGTTGATAATTACAAGGGGTGGAATTGAGCTTCCTTATAGTTCTATATAAGAGAATGTGGGTTTTCAAAATAAGCTGTGTATTGTGTAACGGTTCCTTTTTAAACGGAAGAAGCTAAAAGAAATCATAGTAATTATAGTCTGGTAAAGATATATTGAAAAGAATATTGCTTTTGATATGTGTGATGGTAAAGCAGCAGCAAACCAAAACCTGTGAAATGATTACATTTGCAGTGTTTCTGATCTCTGACTTCATTTATGCTCCAAAGTATGTAAAAATCAAGCTTGTGTTTAAAATATTCTATTTGTAACACCTTTGTGACACTTTATTAGTGAGCTTTAAACCTGTTACATATTTTCAAATTCCAGTGTTTTCATTACCTATATACTTTCATAAATGTTACTATTTTATTGTTTTTATCATATACTTTAAGATATGCAATACTTTAAGGTGATTTTTTTTTATACACACACATACACAGAGTGAAATAAATGTCATTACTTTAAATGTCATGAAGGTTTTGCTTCACCTATCTGTATCAAAAGAGGAAGATTCATGAATGTTCTGACTTTAAGAAATTCAAGTTTATATATATATATACTTTAAGATCTGGGATACATGTGCAGAACATGCAAGTTTGTTACATAGGTATACATGTGCCATGGTGGTTTGCTGCACCCATCAACCCATCATCTATGTGAGGTATTTGTCCTAATGCCATTCCTCCTCTTGTCTCCCGCCTCCTGACAGGTTGTGGTGTGTGATGTTCCCCTCCCTGTGCTCATATGTTCTCATTGTTTAACTCCCACTTACGAGTGAGAACATGCGGTGTTTGGTTAAGAAAGTTAAGTTTTTAACTAAGCTAATTTAACCTCTTTAAATGTTTCAACTTTTTTTCCTATGAAGCAAAGCCTACAGCTGTACCACCAGTAAAAGAAAGTGATAAGCCGACAGAAGAACATTACTATAGGCTGTTATGTTTCAAAGTCAAGAAGATGCCTTTAACAGAGTACTTAAAGCAACTTAAACTTCCAGAAAGCATAGATTCATACACAGGTATTATCAAAGGGTGAACTCTCAGAGTGGGAGGGCTGACTATCACCAAGAAACCCTATGACTCAAAGTCACAGAGAGCTTCTATTTTCTTTACCTCATATTCTCAATCTAACTAGAAAGCAGAATTTAAATTATATAACATGCAAAGGATCATTTGCCTATCTTTGGTGAAGACAAGAAATAAAACATTCCTGCCTATATTTAAAAAGCAGTCCAGATCCTGTCCTTTTTCTGATTACCTTTGAAAAGAAGAACCCAAAGTACTCTGCAATATGTACACTGACATTCACACACATTATAATGAAGTGTCAGTCTTCTTCCACGGCTTCACATTGTTGATTATTCTAATTGAACAAATCCTTCCCTGCAGCCTCCCATAGGCTGAGAAGGGCTATGCATGAAGGGACATGGACTACATTAATGGACTGATCCTATGCTCTCCCATTCAGTGCCATACCCCTTCTGGCAAAAGGCGATCTTTCTGCCACCTGCCCTGGGCAATCCATCCTGCAACTTAGCTACTAATGAACTAAAGATCTGTGGCTGCAGTAATGCCTGTGCAAAGTCCGTCTGACTTTTCTTGAAATTCCCCTTTCCTGATCCAAATAATGTAGTTGCCTGTGGGGACAGACTTAGAGCAGCCACTTCTCCAGGAGACTGGAAGGAAACTGTCCACTTTCGGAGGAGCTGATAAGATCATTTAACATCTCTTTTAAAGCCCAGTGCCTCACGCTCCAGAGGCAGAATTGCACTGAATGTTTAATAGATCCTCCTGTGGCAAATCACTCTCTAGAGGGTAGTGCCCCAACTTCACCACACTAAGTCAGAGAATTCTTTTTGTGTTTGCTCTGTGACATTTGCATTGCTCCACTTGCTGTTTCTCCAGATCGACTCTATCTCCTGTGGCTCTTGCTTGTCACCCTTGCCTATAACTGGAACTGCTGGTTTATACCACTGCGCCTCGTCTTCCCATATCAAACTCCGGACAACATACACTACTGGCTTATTGTGGACATCATATGTGACATCATCTACCTTTATGATATACTGTTAATCCAGCCCAGAATCCAGTTTATAAGAGGAGGAGACATAATAGTAAGTGGGGTTTGGAAAAGGCAGAAACTGAAAAATGAATGACATCTAATTGGGTTACAAAAAATAAATTAAGAGCATTGTTTTATTTAATGTTTGACCGGCTATCTGCATGGATAACTGCAAGAAATCATGAGCAATAATATTAATAAAACAATTACAAAACAGCCATTGAGTGTTCACAATGTGCTGGAGAACGTGCACCTCCCTGTGTTTTACTTTCCTCATCTTTAAAGTGAAAATAACAAAAATACCTTCATAATGTTAGATTAAATGAACTGAGGCCCATGCAGTGCCTAGACTATGTCTGGTGTATAGTGAGTGAGTATTAAATGTCAGCTACTATTATTGTTCTAGTTAATTTACTTATAATATCTCACTTAACCCTTTCAATGACACTATGAGAAAGATGTTATTAGCCCCATTTACAAATGAGGAACCTGAGGTTTAGAGAAGGAGGTTATTTGCTTAAAGCACAAACCTAGATTGTAGCGGAGCCAGGATTCAAAACCAGGCCTTGCCTCTATAATCATTCAGGTTCATTTTAGCAAGTCTTTCAGAATTTGACAATATTTGAGCATACAAAGATAGTGCCAAATCTGAAATGTTGAAACTATACACATATTTTACCTCATTTTTTTTTTTGAGACAGAGTTTTACTCTTGCTGCCAAGGCTAGAGTGCAGTGGCACAATCTTGGCTCTCTGCAACCTCTGCCTCTCAGGTTCAAGCAATTCTCCTGCCTCAGCTTCCCAAGTAGTTGGGATTACAGGCATGAACCACCATGCCTCGCAAATCCTTTGTATTTTTAGTAGAGATGGGGTTTCACCATGTTGACCAGGCTGGTCTCGAACTTCTGACCTCAGGTGATCCACCCACCTCAGCCTCCCAAAGTGCTGGGATTACACACGTGGAGCCACCACACCCGGCCTGAACTAAATGTTTTTTAAATGTATCAATTATCAGTACAAAAAGAAGAAACCATTTAACATACAGCATATATTCCTCTGGTAATCAAGCCTCAAACAGTCTGTGAAGCATTTGTTTTCTATCACATTACAGTCTACTATTTACCTCAATATTTTTAAAAATAAGATAGGTATTATTTCACTTATTAGAACCTACTCAACCTTCTTAGGAGATAGCCTAGTGTTGTGAGAAAGTACTAGGCTATAAGATTTTAGGACGCAGACTGTGCCTTATCACTTTTAGTTGGAACTGAGTGCAGTGCCTGCATGTAGTAGATTAATCAAGCACAGGATTCTAGGCCTGGACACTTTGGGCAAGCCTAACTTAAAAAGCAAAGCTTTCATGACCCATTTTTTTTTCCAATTTTTATTTTAGATTCAGGGGATACACATACAGGTTTGTTACCTGGTTATCTTGGGTGATGCTGAGATTTGACATAGGTACTGGACACAGTACCCAATAATTAGTTTTTCAACCCTTCCCCACTTCCTCTCTGCCTTCCTTCTCCCTCTAGTCATCCCCAGTTTCTATCGTTCTGATCTTTATGTCCATAAATACCCAATGTTTCACTTATAAGTGAGAACATGCTGTCTTTGTTTTTCTGTTCCTGCATTAATTTGCTTAGGATAAGGGCCCCAGCTCCATCCATGTGCCTGCAAAGGACATGATCTCATTCCGTGGTGTATAATATGCCACATTTTCTTCATTCAGTCCACATTGATAGGTACCTAGAATGATTTCATGTCTTTGCAGTTGTGAATAATGCTGCAATGAACATGCAGATACATGTATCTTTTTGCTAGAAAGATTTGTCTTCTTTTGGATATATACCCAGTAATGGGATTGCTGGGTCAAATGGTAGTTCTGTTCTAAGAGTTTTGAGAAATCTCCAAGTTGTTTTCCACAGTGGCTGAACTGATTTACACTCCCACCAACAGTTTATAAGTGCTCCCTTTTCTCTGCAGCCTTTGCCAGCATCAGCTGTTATTTTGACTTTTTAGTAATAGCCATCCTGACTTGTATGAGTTTTGATTTGCATTTCTCTGGTGATTAGTGATGTGAAGGATTTTTTCACTTGTTTTGTGGCTGTTGTATGGTCATGATCATTTTAATCAATGCAGATTCACCACATTGTCCAATATGGTGACCACTAGGCAAATAAGTCTATTCAAATTTAAAGTTGAATTAATTACAATTAAATAACCTTAAAAATTCAGGTTTCTCAGCCACATTGTTCATATCTCCAGCACTCAACAACCACATGTCTAATGGACAGCACAGCAGATTTCCATCATTGCAAAATATACTATTATTCAATGTGGTATGAGAATGAGAAAGCAATGAGCCATCCATATCTCCATCAATACAACCAAGCCACAGAGAGGTAGCCACACCCCTCACAGATATGGGCAAATCACAAGTACATAGAACACCTCCACTGGTGTTTTGTTTTTTAATGAATATGGCACGTATGGGTCTATCTTCTTTTTATTCTTTAATTTCCAAATTTATCACATGCAATTTCTCATGATCAAATGCAGTGCCCTTGCTTAAGAAATTAGCATTCTTACCCTTAGGAGAAATTCTCTTCTCCTGGATTTATTCTCAATGTTGAAGGAATTCTATTGTCAATCCAATCAATCTAAGAAACAGAAAAATATGTTTTCACAAGCATAAACCCAAGTCTTATAACCACTACCCTAAACCCTTTCCCCAGCTAACTAGAAGGATGCTTCCTTTCCAACTGTGGCCAGTGTGCCATCCTCCTCCCAAGGCTCAGCAAGGGCTGCACAGAGTATGTCCTGCAATGTCACAATGAGAAGAGCAGATGGACTGCATATACGGCACCTTAGGTTCATGTAGAATTTTAGTGAAGATAGTTAGGTTGCTTAATCTTAATATTTTCTGTTGTATCTTCAGAAGATCTTAAATTATCAAACAGCTGAAAGGAATAATTTTGATATTTTTTCTTCCTTAAAAAATTGTTATTTTCTGGAAGGTGTTTTCTCTATTGAACTCATTCCTATAAAGAAATACTAAAGGCAAAAGCCAAAGCTGTAGCAGAAGTCCATTCAAAATATTCTTTGTGCGGACATTAGAGCATTTGTTAACTCACCAGCACCATCCCCAGAGCCAGAGCTCTCTGGCAGCTTGATGAATGGTGATGATGGTGTATAAATAAGAAGTAAACAACAACAAAAAAAGGAACACTAATTTCAACCTCCATTAGACTCACGAGGGGGGAGAAAATCAATGTTTGACAAATGGAAAATGACAAAACCAGTAAAGGGAGACTTATTTTCAATTTTCTAAGAGGGCTTCGCACACAATGAAGTGTTAAAACCAAGAAAAATAACCAGCAAAAAACATACTCAATGGGCTCTATTTAAAATGCATTATCATAAGCTACAAATATAGAGCAGGAAGTGATTGCTTTGTTTGTTCAAAAGAAGTTTAATGGTTTCTTTAATTTAGAGTGAGTAGCTGCTGCCTTTGAAATTTGATTACATTTTGGTAAGAAGACTATGCATATTGAGTTATCTATATACCTATGTATGTTACCATTGGTATACACCACTGAATCATTCATTCATTCATTAAAGAAATATTTATTAAATACCTACAGTTGCTAGGTAGATACATCTACTTACTTTATTTATTAAATAAATGTACCATAACTGGAGGATGGAACTATTAATTGTCCAAGGAAAACAAGTAACAGACAACAGATCGAGATGCTAACAGCCACAATAGAAACCAGGAGGGCTTACAAGTTTTTCACAACACTTATTTATAAAATCTTTCTCCTGAAAGTAGTGCTTCAAAGAGAACAGAATTTTGAAACCAAGTTGAACAAAATGTCTCTTGTATGTAATTTCCTTTATAGATAGCAGAAATTGAGCTGGAAATGACAGTGAAGATTATTTAGATAAGAGACATACCTGCAACCCTTTACCTACCAATCACAAAATTCACAGAAATCCTCAGTGTCATCTAGTTACCATGTCAGTTAGGTCTTTCTTTATAATCAACTGCTTTTGATACTTAATCCTCTCAATTGCTCTTTATAAACCAATCTGAAGAAAATTAACCATTCCCTTCTTTGTGTTTCATACACTTTACTCATAATTCTGTTATTTAATTTTATTATATATTGATTAGGCTAATTATGAAGCAGTAGAAACAAACAGACCAGGGTCAAATTTCACTTCTGAAATTTGCTAATAGTGTTAACTTGAAGAAACTAAACTTATTCTTTCATTGAATACAATCTTTTTCATCCCCCAAAATGGGAATACTCCTACTGTTGTAGGACTTTTCCTTAGTTCAGCTAAAGATGGTGTCCTTGTCTGATCCATTGCCATAAAAATTTAGGCTCACAGACGGTTTGAAGGGTGAGTGAAGCAGGGTTTTACTGGGTGGAAAGGTTAAAAGGAGGGGGAAACAGGGATCCTTCGCAAGCCTGGAGCCCCTGCTAGAGCGCTTCCCACCCACTGTTCTAATTCCAGATTACACACAGGAAAAGGAGGGGCTCCTCCCTGCTGCAAATGTCATGGACTTTCCAAAGCACCTCAATAGGCAGGCTAGTTGAAGTTTCTCCAGAAACCCACTACCACCTGGCTATCTCAGTACCCACCTCATAAACCTATTATGAAGATTGAATAAGACACCTAGCTCAGGGTCTGGCATGAAGAAAATACACAGTTGATTGTTAAGGGAATTCAATTAATGGATGTCCACACACTTCACTTTTCCCTCTTATCTCCTATTTGTCTACGTATCTCTCTTTCTTACCTGAGGATAAGTTTCTTGAGAGTAGGGACCATATTCGATTCCTAGGAACTCAGAGTGCACTCAAGAAATGTTTGAAGGAATGAATGAATGGTAATCTCCATTCAAGGATTTTATTTCCTTGAATTATTATCTAATCAGCATTATAACTGTTTCAGAAAGTATTATTTTAAAACACTTCTTCCATCTGTCCTGTGTAAAATTATAAAGTTTCTATATATTGTTTATCAGAAGAAGTAAATACTGGTGGCGGTGTGCAGCGTGGCACAAGCTCACGAAGAGCTTCAGTGGAACCCCATGCTCACCCTTGCAGGCAGAGTTGGCAATGGTGGGTGGGATGGGGACAGCAGCAATCTCCTGAACATTTACACATTGCCAAATCTCCTGTGGACAAAGCATCATGGAGGCCAGGACTGTCCCATGATGGGCTGAGCCTCTTTGAGATTCTGAAAATCCTATCCATCTTTTTCACCAATATGGTTTGTGGACTCTGATGACCCAAAGCTGACATCAGTTCTGGGACATCTAGAAGATACTAAGGATAACAATTACCTTTGTCAGCAATTGAAGTAGTTGATATGTGAACTCTGCAGATTACATAACCTTCCTAAGCACCTGGATGTTTGAGATGCTAGATCAACCATTACCCACGGGTCAGAATGGGAAAACAGAAGAAGAAGAGATGGCTGGAGGTATAGAAGATTTAAATCACTACAAGATGAAGAAGAAGAACCTATTAGTGGAAAACAGTTGGAGGATGAAGGAATTGAAACAGAAAATTTGGCAATATTAGAGAAAATTAGGAAGAGTCAAAGGCAAGACCATTTAAATGCAGTGTGGTGTTTGGGTCAGTGCAAGCTTCAGGTAGACTTATGAAAGAGCTCAGGGACATATACAGATCACAGAGTTATAAAATAGGTCTGTTGGAAGCATTTATTCTGTGGAACTCATAAATGACAGTACATGACTGGCATGTTAAACTTTAGAAGTTTGACCCTGATAGTCCTTTTCACAGTGATCTTCAGATCTTAAAAGAAAAAGGAAGCATAGAATATATTTTGTTTAACTTCTCTTTTAAGAAACTGTTGTGGTTGTCAACTGGGTTACTTTTCTAAAGAATGAATCTGGTATATATTGACTGAAGGTGCTAATGGCTACATTTTTACTGATTTTACTTCATTCATACTGGGGGAATGAATGAAGTACCAAGACCAAAAACACAACACAAAAAATAGGAAAGTAGAACTTCAGGGAGGGGATGATGTAGGAGGTAAATAGCTGAAATTCTTTTAGATTTGTGTTTCTAGACCACGGTTCTTGATACCAGAAAGAAGGGCTTTTTCTGGGGTAGGAGTATTTCTTAACAGGCCTGAGGAAAATGTGATTGTCTTGAGCTAACTGTCCTTATGAAGAGGACCTTAAATTGAATTGCCAAGTTATTAGTATCAGGATTTGCAGACTTTGGAGAATAGCAGGATAACTTTCCATTTGATCCTCCATTTGTTCAAGTGGTGTTACCTGTTCTCTCAGGAAGGTATGTATTGGGTAGGGGAGCATTATGTATGGAACTTCTCACAAAACAGAGCTGTAGCAGTGCCTATTCAATAGAATCAGTCATCAGGCAAATAAATGCCATCTTAGACAGAGGCAAAGCCAGACTGAAGTTTGGAGCAAATAAGAATCAATATAATCTAGCAAGAGCCCAACAATTCTATAATTCCATTGTACAGATATATGAGAAAAATGATCCCTCTGGACACGCTGGCACCTGGCCATGCTTAGAGCATTGAGGCCACATCCCTATTCTGCATTCTAGTGTGGCCCTGGTTACCTCTCCTCTGGCTCCGTCACACAGCTGCCTGGCAGATGACTGGGTGTGTTTAGCAGTGGTTGCCAGGATCAGCTCCACCTCCCTCCCTGCCCTGTGATTTTGGAAGAAACCCGACAGAGCAAATTGGCTGCAGCTATGTGAGAATATTAGCACAGAAACAACCCTGGTGTAGGTACAGGAGCAAAACAGGAGAAAATTTGAAAATGGCAGTAACCCTGAGGCAACCACTTCTGGTGGTTGCCACTCACCTGAGGATACACCCAAAGACCATGCTGCTCCCCTACAACTGTCTGTTCATGACATCGTGTTAGCTGGTGGTGTCTCTTTCCCAGTGCCAGTCTCACTAGCATGGTGGCACCTCACAATCATGTTGCTGACACTGGTCCCAATTTCATGGATGAAACCAAGACTTTCTCATTGACCAAGAGTGTGCAACAACTCTCCCAACCACTCAATGGTCGTGCCTCTGAGTCTACATCCTTCGTTAATTGGGAATGCCCTGCATCATCTGCTTACCTGAAGGATCTGGAGAAATAGCAGAACCAAGAAATTCTGGATCAGCTGAGAAAAGAAAAGAAAGAAAGAAAGCGAAAGCAGGGAGCCCAAACGGAGCAGTTACAGGTTTAAATTCAGACCACAGGGATCCTCATGTCCAAGAAAGCAGTTACAGACAGCCCTGTATCACACTCAGCGTCCTGCCAGGCAGTTTGAAGAAGAGTCAAAGGATCTGACCAGCCACATGCAGTATTCCTGGCAGTGTGTGGGAGAGTTGGAGCTGGCTCTCTCTGCTGTCTCTACACAGCAGAAGAAGGCAGACAGGTACAACAGAGTTAAACAAAGAGAGAGATGCTGGAGTTATACAGGCTGGAGTTATACAAGAACAAAAGCAATGAGGATCTGAAGCAGCAGAACTCAGAACCAAATGAGAAGCTTCCAGTCCTAGTGATGGAGAAGTCAGGCATCCACCTCAACTTGGAGGAGCTGCAAAGGAAGCTGGAGAGGGCCAAGCTCCTGCTTCAACAGTCCTCAAGCCAGTGTGAACCCCCTGATGCTACCCGACAGTTACAACAGGCCACAGAGGAGAGGCACAGCTCGAAGCACACCTGGGGCAGGTTATGGAGTCACTGAAAGATCAGCATGCTGAAAATCTGAAAGGAAGGAGCACCATGTGGTGGCAGAGGATGCACCCAATGTCAGAACAGTGCACACAATGAGGGAGGAGAAGGAACACAGCAGGAGCCGGGTACAGGAGCTAGAGATGAGCTTGGGTCAACTGAGGAGCCAGATGGGTGAACCCCTCTCCCTGGATCCCCCAGCAGGGCCCTCTGAGGTGCAGCAGCAGCTCAAGTGAAGGCTAAGCACCTGTGGAAGGAGCTGGAGGGTCTAGAAGGACAGATCCAAGCCCAGGTGCAAGAAAATGAGGGTTTGGGTTGTCTGAACTGAGAGCAGGAGGACAGGCTGCTGGAGCAGGAGCTGAAGCAGAAGGCCGAGCTCAGGGAGGAGCAGGTGGAGGTGTGCAGGCAGACCCTGGAGACCATGCAGAATGACCTCAGCACCATCAGCCATGTAGTCTCCCAGAATGGCGAGCTCAAGGAGCAGCTGGCCAAGCTGCAGAGCAGCTTCATGAAGCTGAACAGTGAGAACATGGAGATCACCAGCACACTGCAGTTGGAGCAGCAAGTCAAGAAGGAGCTGGGTGAGCTGAAGGAGGTGGTAGAGCTGAAGAGTCAAGAGGCTCGGAGTCTGAAGTAGTAGCAAGATCAGTACCTGGATCACCTGCAGCAGTATGTGGCCATCTTTCAGCAGGTGACCTCTGAAAAGAAGTCGTCGCACAAGCAGTTCCTGCTGCAGATCCAGCTTGTAGACTAGCTGCCACAGGAGGAAGCTCAGGGCAAAATGGTGCCTGAGATGGCCTGCCAAGAGTTGCAGGAGACCCAGGAGTGCCTGGAAACTGCCACCCAGCAGAAGCAGCAGTTACCAGCTCAGCTGAGCCTCATGGCTCCCCATGGAGAAGGAGATGGACTGGACAGTGAGGAGGAGGAGAAGAAGGCACCTCGGCTCATGCTGAGCATCCTGGAGAACCTGGAGAGTAGGGAGGCCATGGTGGCATTTTTTTAAACTCAGCTGTAGTCAGTGCAAGGAGAAGCAGGCATGGCCACATGGGCAGCTGAATGAGCAAAGGGTGCACTGCCAGTGCCTGGCTTACCTGGCGGCCTTGGCCTAGAAGGAGCCAGAAGCAGCAGCCCTAGCCCCAGGGACCAGAGGTGATTCTGTGTGTGGGAAGACCCACTGCCCTACAGCGGGCCATGGAGAAGCCACAGAGCCACTTGATGGGGCTCATGCAAGAGAAGATGGACCTGAAGGAGCAGGCAGAGAAACTGGAATGTCGCCGCATCCAGCTGTCTGCAGAGACAGACACCATCAGTGAGGGGGAGGCCAGGACATGGCAGGGGGAGCTCCAGGGTGGTCAGAGGGGCCCCAGCATCTGAACCCTGTCCTCCCACAAGAAAGTACGTCACACTGTACCAGAGCCAGAGGCCAGTGCTGAAGATGTGGCCCCAGAGAAGTACGTTCGCAGGCTGGCCCAGGACAATGAGGCGATGAAAGTGAAGCTGCTGGAGCTGCAGGAGCTGGTGTTGCCGCTTGTGGGTGACTGCAACAAGTGGCATGGCAAATTCCTGGCAGCTGCCCAGAACCCTGCTGATGAGCCCACTGCAGGAGCCCCAGCTCCAGGGATCTTTGCCAAATGAGCCTTGCCCACAGAGTGGAGCCTGCACAAGTAGAGGCCTGGGAGGGTTCTACCCCACGACAATCCCACTGCACAGCAGATTATGCAGCTGCTTCCTGAGGTGCAGAATCCCCAGTAGAGCCCAGGCTTGGGCAGAAACTCCTGCATTCCATTTTTCTCCCGGGCTGATGAGAAAAGAGGTGAAAGATCACCATCAAGTAAAAGCTGGCCACTGTCAGCAAAGCTTTGAGAAGTGGGGCCAGAGGCTCTGCCCCCACCAGTTCCTCATCAGCCCTTCCCAGAGACCCCAGTATCCTTAGAGCAGCAAGATAAGACCCCTGCGTAATGAGGGGAGACAAACAAGTGCAGGCCCTTTGCTGCCTTGGCCAGGGCTGAGTCCTTAATTTCTGGATGATTATTGTTGTTATTTAAGAGCCAGAGGCTCATAGAGTTTATTTATTTGGAGGAGGCCTGGTGGCCTCCCTAATGGCCTTATTCTCACTAAAGCAACTTTTCCATCCAGGGGCTCCCATCTTCTTACTCAGAGAAGCAGCTGAGACAGGACAATGGGGCTGACTGTAGACCAGGCGAGGGAATGGGCTGCTGGGGGTGGCTCCTCATCCCCAGTGTACATAACATATCTGTGTAACATTTTGTATATTCTGGGGCTAGGGCCACCCCTGTATCATACATAGAGGAGGTTGGAGCTGGCACATGGGGAGGAGGTTCTAATGATTATCTGTGGCTGGGAAACTTATTTATTGATAACATGGGACAGAGAAAGGAGGGAGGGATGGGGTCATGAATCCCTGGTGATGCAACTCCTGTTTATTTTGCTTTTTATTTTGGAATAAATGGATTTAGCCATAGGAGGGAAAAAAGAAGAGGTGAATACTAAGTAAATATACTAACACCTGAGTAGATTCTTCAAAAACTATCTGTTGGAAAAGGATTTAGGTGCAATTAGCACATCCTTCCTAAAGTAAGCCTCCCCTGAAGAAATGTCGCTGGCATAATGATGAGGCTTAAAAGAGGGCGAGAGAATTAAGTGCAATGACATTTTAAAAATAAGTACCTAATTGTTACCGGTAAGCATGCTGATCCTCATAAGGCTAATGAGGCCAAATTTATTTACTGCTGTAAAGAAGATAGATTTAAGAATCTCTATATGGCATTTCATTTAATGTAGCAAGTTTTAGTTGCATTTACATTTATTCAATCACAGTATCACAGACAACCTTAAAAGTAAACAGACAAATGTGCTAAGAACATTCTTCCTGGGTGTGGGGTGGAGGTAGCTTTTAACTTACCTGTCTAGCACTTGATATGTATCTGGCTGTCCCATATAAGCTTCGAAGGAAGTGACTGATTTTACTCTTGTGGTACATGATTTATAAGGCTATTGAACCTGTGTCCATGTCTACCTGTGGCTCAGTAAGCTATTTTGTTTCACAGTAAAAATCATTAAATGAGCATGTCATATATTTTCTAATATATTTCTGTAAAATTTATTATGTGTATATGGGTAAAAATTATAGCCAAAAAAGTCAGTAGTGTGGGGAGAAACTGGGGAGTTGACTAACCAATCTTTAACATTGCTCAAGCAGCAGTTTAAAACTTCCAGACACCTCAATGATAATTGTTAGAAGATGCTACTCCCATGTGCCCAAGTTATAATGCTTTGGTCAATTAATTAAGAGCACTTAGAAAATCCCTTATTATATATAAGTGAAATGTATAAGTCCAATATTCACAGTAATTCATCTGCTTTTATTTTAATTTATTATACTTTAAGTTCTGGGGTACATGTGCAGATCACGTAGGTTACATAGGTATACACATGCCATGGTGGTGGTTTGCTGCATTCATCGCCCTGTCTTCTACATTAGGTATTTCTCCTAATGCTATCCCTCCCCAATCCCCCCACCCACTACTGTCCCTCCCCAGGCCCAGTGTGTGATACTCCCCTCCCTGTGTCCATGTTTTCTCATTGTTCATCACCCGCCTATGAGTGAGAACATGTGGTGTTTGGTTTTCTGTTCTTGTCTCAGTTTGCTGAGAATGATGATTTCCAACTTCATCCATGTCCTTCCAAAGGACATGAACTCATCCTTTTTTATGACTCCATAGTATTCCATGGTGTATATGTGCCACATTTTCTTTATCCAGTCTATCATTGATGGGAATTTGGGTTGGTTCCAAGTCTTTGCCATTGTGAACAGTGCCACAATAAACATATGTGTGCATGTATCTTTATAATAGAATGATTTATAATCCTTTGGGTATATATCCAGTAATGGGATTGCTGGGACAAATGGTATTTCTGGTTCTAGGTCCTTTAGGAATCGCCACACTGTCTTCCACAATGGTTGAACTAATTTACACTCCCACCAACAGTGTAAAAGTGTTCCTATTTCTCCACATCCTCTCCAGCATCTGTTGTCTCCTGACTTTTTGATGATCGCTATTCTAACTGGGGTGAGATGGTATCTCATTGTGGTTTTGATTTGCATTTCTCTAATGACCAGTGATGATTAGCTTTTTTTCATATGTTTGTTGGCTGCATAAATGTCTCCTTTTGAGAAGTGTCTGTTCATATCCTTTGCCCACTTTTTGATGGGGTTTATTTTTTTCTTGAAAATTTGTTTAAGTTCTTTGTATATTTTAGATATTAGCCCTTTGACAGATGGATAGATTGCAAAAATTTTCTCCCATTCTATTGGTTGCCTGTTGGCTCTGATGATAGTTTTTTTTTGCTATGCAGAAGCTCTTTAGTTTAATTAGATCCCATTTGTCTATTTTGGCTTTTGTTGCCATTGCTTTTGGTGTTTTAGTCATGAAGTCCTTGCCCATGCCTTTGTCCTGAATGGTATTGCCTAGGTTTGCTTTTAGGGTTTTTATGGCTTTAGGTCGTATGTTTAAATTTTTAATCCAACTCGAGTTAATTTTTGTATAAGGTATAAGGAAGGGATCCAGTTTCAGCTTTGTGTGTATGGCTAGCCAGTTTTCCCAACAGCATTTATTAAACAGGGAATCCTTTCCCCATTGCGTGTTTTTGTCAGGTTTGTCAAAGATCAGATACTTGTAGATGTGTGGCATTGCCTCCAAGGCTTCTGTTCTGTTCCATTGTAGACCAATGTTTTCCCAAGTGTTCCCTGGTCAGAGTTTCTCACACAACTTATTTAATTAATGTTACATAATGAGGCAGTTCAAAAGCCAAGTAAGTTTGGAAAACATGAGTTAAATAAGACTAAACAGATTCTTTTAACTTAGAGTGTTCAATGTTGAAATGTCCATCATGAACCTCCAAAAAGGAATATACGCTAGGTTGTTGACCAAAGTTCACCTCGTTCTGCATGCCACCCAAGGGTACATGTGTTCTTAAGAATATGCACTGGGAAATGCTGATCTCAGTATGACTGCCAGCAGTCCATGTTGTTCATTTAGAACCAAGTAGTGTTAATTAACAATACATAAGCCATGTTTGACACTTTGGGGTACCACAGATACAAGACTCCTTATAACATAGATTCTCAGGCCCTCCTTCAGACCTGCAGAGTCAAAATTTTCAAGGGCAGGATACTGGCATCTGTCTTTTTTTTTTTTTTTTTTTGACATAGAGTTTCAATTTTGTTGCCCAGGCTGGAGTGCAATGGCATGATCTCGGCTCACTGCAACCTCCACCTCTCAGGTTCAAGTGATTCTCCTGCCTCAGCCTCCCAAGTAGCTGAGATTACAGGCAAGCACCACCACACTCAGCTGATTTTGTATTTTTTTAGTAGAGATGAGGTTTCTCCATGTTGGTCAGTCTTGTCTTGAACTCCCAAACTGAGGTCATTCTCCCACCTCCTTGGCCTCCCAAAGTGCTAGAATTACAGGCATGAGCCACCATGCCAGGCCCCACCCCCTTTTTTTTTAAATGTGCTGTGTGAACAGCAGCCCCCCCACCTGGGGCCAATATAGGGATTATCACCTGATAGATGTTGTGTGATTCTGTGATTCTTAAAACTTTAACTTTTAATGGACCATCTTGGTTAGAAAAATACTGTGACCTTTGTTTATTTGTGTGTGAACTGATGAATCACCAGTGAGTTTAAGATAATGGCATTTCCCCACTCATGGACTAGTACCTCCTGATACCCACATCAAAGAGTCTGATGTCCAGTCAGCATTGAGAAAAACTGCTGTGGAGAGCTCACATGGATTCTGAAGACACCATCCATTCTGGATTTTGACAAGTGGTTTTACATAGTTCCTACACCACAATAAACCAAATTCTATTCATTCCTCCCTGAAGCCATATGCACTTACTAGGTCATAGGTGGCCAGAGGTACAAGGCCTGTCTAACCACAGAAAATCTCCATCAAGCCTCCTATGAGAGCTGACCTGGGGGCTGAGTAAATCCAGTATTCTAGTACAATGCAGGGCACTCGTTTGACAATGTTTTTTGAATAAATGGCATTTTCAAACTTTGTGGGTTCATTATAGATAACGCTATATCTATTTTATATATTACTGGAATTCTGACAGTGGCTACGTTAGAATTAGTAAGATAATCTCTATGCTTCTTTCTCACTTCATCCTTTTGAATTGTTAGAAGTAGTATTGTCTAGAGCCTGACCAAAATAATACCTCTAACTGGACTGTTGCTTAACAACTCCTTTCAGCGGTCTTTGAAACTTACTACAATAGCTGGCCCAATTGTATTTGTGTTCTACTGCTGTTATAGCAAATTACCAAAAATGATATGGCTTAAAACAACCAAATGTATCCTCTCACCGCTCTGGAGGTCACAAGTCTAAAATCGAGGTGTCAGCAGGGCTATGCTTCCTCTGGAGGGATCAGGGTACAATTTATCTCCTTTTCCTTGCAGGACTTCTAGAAGCACCTGCACTCCTTGGCTTGTGGTCCCCTTCTCACATCACTCCAACCACTTGCTTCCATCGTCATGTCTCCTACTATGATTCAGGTCCTCCTGCCGCTCTCTTATAAAGATCCTTGCAATGGCATCGGTTCAACTGGATAATGCAACATAATCTCATCTTAAAATTCTTGACCATGTCTGCAAGGTCCCCTTTACTATAGACAATGGCATATTCATGAGTCTCAAGCATCAGGACATGAACATCTTTGGGTGGCCACTATAACAGCGTACTACGCCAATGATTTCTCGATCCACCTAAAATACGTATTGACCAATTGACTATGTAAAATGTAGAAGGCACATTTGGGTGTTGTCAGGATTATAAGGATAAGACCAAGTCCCCAATCTCAAAGCATTTGTTATCTAATAAAGCACAGTAAGATGCATTCATAAATGACTCAGTTTAAAGATTCATATAGGCAAGCACAAGAGACAGAACAATAAGGCTCTCAGAGCCAAATACAGGAAATTAAGTAGGACACTAAATTAAGAAAGTGCCAAAAGTTAAGGTTGTCATGGCAACATGAACTCAGCAACACAGGAAAACCTGTTCATCAAAAGTATACACTTAATAGCTTTTCACAATTATGGTCTGCTGAAAGAACAGCTTTCATTCAATGATCCAGAACCCCTTACAACTATGGATTAGCTCTTGTTCTGTGGCTATAAGATAAGAAATTGTTTCACCAACCAAACTCGGTTTCACAAAAATTTAGATGTCATTGATTCTCTGTGAGATGTATAAGACAAGGAGCTAAGATCTGAGGGCATGCAAAGATAGCTAAGACATTATTCTTGATCCCAGTGAACTTTTCATCCAGGGCTAGAGGCATGCAAATGATGGTAGAGAAAGTCCACTAAGCAGAAAATTGCTAAGGAAGATCAAAGAGGTGAGAGGGCTCAGACGGCTGAGGGCGACAAAAATTCTCCTGGATTGGGTGGCATTTGAAATGGGCTTCCCATGATAAATGGGATATTTGCAAGAAAGTGGTATGGTGAGAACACCCAGATAAAAGCTCCAGAGCTGGAAAAAGCAGGGTGTGTAGGGAAACAGTAGCAGTCTGACTGAAGTCAAGAAGGGGTCAAGTTGCTTGAAATGTGAGATTCCTACTTGTCTTATAAGGCCAGGGTCTGGAATGATATGTAGTAGTAACGTATTTAGCAGATAGCAGTGTTTTTCATAAGGATATTACACAAATTTAACATATCAAAGGCCTCTTTCCTCTCTCTACCTTCCCTGATTCCCTACTGTAAAAATTCACTTTCAGAAAACCCCGTATCTGATTTTCTCAAACCTCTTACTGTCCATGCTGCTTTGTGGCCCATGTTGTTCCCCCAAAATGCAAGGCAAAAGTTATATCTATCTTCAAATAAGGAGACTGAGAATCCAAGATAAATTTCTCAAGTTTACACAAGGAAGGCAGTGGTGGCACAACTTGTCTGTGTGACTACAAAGCCCAAGTCACTTTTTTTTACTTTGTTGACCTTATCACACTGTGTTGCAATTGCTGGTTTGAATGTCTCTCTCCCAAGTTAAACTGTGAGAATCTTTTGGATAAGGTTCATGTCTTGCTCAGTTTTGTATTTTTGGAATCTAATTCAAAAATTGACACAGAGCTGGACCCGCATAAGTTTTGTCAAATGAGGAATCAGTGGATTTTAGCAAGCAGTTACCGAAGGCAAAGAGTTCTTTTCTTTCCAAAAATACAACTTTTTCCATATAGCAGTAACATCAATTGTATGACCAGTTATAGCAAACACTTAGTCAGTTTTGTTCATCACTTGGTTATTTATAAAAATACAAAAATAGATATGAACTTCATGAATGTCTCTTCTCTCATGTTAATTCACACTTGCATCTTTCCCTTTTTCTGTTCTGCCCAAAACTTGTTCTCACCAATAATGAAAAAAATAAATAAAAGAATCTCCAATCCTGCTGGTATCTTTGGAGAACAAGACAAAAGTCTTGCTTCCTTGCCAATTGGGTTGTTATAGCCCATGGTCCAGAAACCCCACATCAAACTTGTCTGTAACTTGTGACACCACAGGGCACCATCAGCGTCTCACATCCTATTTGAGCTGGTGCCCAGTGAAACTTTGGCCTGGATGGCAGCTTCCTTCGGCCTTTCTGTCCTCTCCTCGAAGCTTTTTATCATTTCTAAGAGCACTGCAATGACCATTTGCTTTTTCTAATTAGCATAAGAGAAAAGCATTTGCTCTTTGGCTATTTCTTCACCTGACCCCACTAAACCCCCCAATATCTTTTATTCTGTATTTTCATCCCATGAGTTTATGTACTCTGCCTAGTGCTTTCTCTATGAGATCTGTTGTATTTCTCAAGAGACACATTACCTACTCTTCATGCGTGGCCCTTCCCTGGTTCTAGTTTCCAAGTATTGGAAAGACTGCCAGCATCTCTTCAAAGCTACAAAGTAGAAACCTTGGAATAGTATTGAATTCGTCTCCTAGCCCATACTCAGAATGCTAAATTAGTTGCCAAGTTCTGCCAATGTTTTCTGTAACAAAATTTTCATAACTACCCCTTCCCTTCTATCCCTCGCTCACTACAGCTTTGTTGAGTTTCTTATATTTTCCCAACACTCTTTGCCTTTAGACTAGCCTTATTACTGCTGACGAAGGTATTTTCTCCATGTTCTGCTTTAAATGGGGGCTCTTTCACTCTTTAAACCATAATGGAATCGCACAGGCCTTTTGATCACATCAAGAGTGTTTACCATGTGCTTCATCAAGATGCTACAAATCTCCTGAATTCTTAGCCTCCTCCCAAAACTCTCCCTCCCTTAACAGGATTATCTCCTTAATAGCCCACCCCACTCTACTCTTCTACGTTTTTTTCTTCTGCTTCTCCACTCACCTACACTGTTTTAGAAATTCTCTCCTTCCTTGAAGCCTTGCTAGGTAGATTCTGTACTATCAGGAAAAACTGATTTGGAAGGTCAGCATCACCTTCAAAATATAGGCACAATCTCTATTTCCACTGCTACCCCCTGGGACAGGCCACCGCCACCTCTTTCTAGGACTGCAGCAATCAGTTCCATAGGTCTCCCTGCCTGCCCCACCAGTATGTCTTCAATACTGCAGCTCTAATAACCCTTTTAAAAATCAACTCAAATCATTTCACTCCTCTACTTCAAATCCAAAATGGCTCCCCCAAGTTACTCATAGTAAAGGCAAAGTCCTGTCCAGCCTACACAGGCCCCTGTAGTCCAGCCCTTTTTCCTGTCTGAGCTGGCATCGTACTCTCTCCTTCCACAACCCACTCCTGCCACAAGGGCCTGGCCTCACACCTGCCTGGCATTTGCTATCCATCCTGCTGGGGGCACTGCTTTCCCTTCCATCCACTCCTTCAGGTCGTTGTTCAAATGCCATCCTACTCATCCCTGAGTAAGGCCTACTCTGACGTCCCAACAAACAATCCAATTCCTCCCCTTTCCATGCTTGGCACTGATCACCACCTCATATACGAAGAATGGTTGATTTGCTTACTGTCCCTATGTACTAAAAATTGAGTACCCTGAGGCCATGAAGTTTACTAAAAATTGAGTACCCTGAGGCCAAGAAGTTTTGTCTCTTTTGCTCACAAAACAGTGACAAGAACAATACCTGAAATACAGCAATTTCTAAGTGCAAACTTGTTGAATGCATGAACTCAAAATATTAATTTACTACAAGTTTTCTATTTGGCCATTGTCACTATTCAAACTGCATGGAGATACAGAACATATAAAACACAGCCTCTGCAGTATGGAGGGCATATTCAATGGTTTAACTTTCCAATATTTTACTCATAAGCAGCAAAACCATACTGCTTTTTTTTTTTTTTTTGTAGTCACCAACAATGCATTTGCTGCCTTCAGAACCTAAAAGGCACCTCTCAAACACCAGACCCACATCTAGGAATCTACAAACTGTACCTACAAAACTAGACACAGCTCAAAATGGAGCAAGAAGAGGCAAGCATTGTTGTAAAAGAATAACGGCTGCCTTATATGAAAAAGTTGTGTCTAATGGTCTTGTTCACAAATCTAGGACCTTATAAATGGAAGAGTCCGGATCTTTTTCAAGATCCTAGTTACCCAGGATCTACCCTAGTTGATAGAGGTTGAGATCGCCCATTGCTGCAATCCCAGAGACACCCTCCAGACCCCCAAGAAATGCCAGATACTCAATTTATATAACCCCAAGAAAGGCCACATACTCGATTTATATAGCCACTGGGATACAAGACTCGATTAAAAAAATACTCATGGGACTTGAAAAGGAGTGCTGAATTCGAAGTGTTACACCTTGTTGTCTTAGATTTGAATTTCCATTATTTGTATAAATGTTTTCCTTCCTTTTTATGAAATAATTAAGAGTCTGAATCCCTTGGCTGAGAAACCCTGTCATAAAACAATCCTTTGCCAGCGTTCGCCCCTCCGTGTGAAGTGTCAGAGACGATGAGATGATATCCGCAGCTCCGCGGGCCTGCGGGTGAGGGGGCCGCCATAAGGCGACCACTCAGGAAAACGCTGGAGCAAACAGATGGGGCCTCCGCTGTGCCCCGAAGGCAAACAGCCTCTGCCCTGCGGGACCTGGGCGGAGCGCATTCCAGAGTCCTGCGTGGCTCCCTGACAATGCCCTGCCCCTGGCTTCCCAGACTTCAGACCTCCAGCTCCTTGATCTCTGGCACCGTGGAGGAATCGAACGGAAGGAGGGTCCCCAGGGAGAGCGCATTTCAATCCGGCCTGGCTGTGTAGATAAAAGCCAACACCTGCACCTGCTGGCGCGGCGAGGTGCGCTTGGAGCCGGTGCTATCGCGGCCGCACAGGTGTGAAGACCGCAGCGAAGAGCCGAGCTCGGGGGAAGCCGCGGCCACGGAGTGCGGTGCAAGCTGACAGCGGGGTGCGCGCTGGGGCTGTTCACACACAGGCTTCATCCTAGTGCTCACAAAAAGAAGGGCGCTTCACCAACATGTTCCCACGTGTAACTTACCAGCTCTGCCCAAGTGAGTGTCATCATAGGATTTTATTACTAATTTGAACGGTGGTGTTCCGCATCTGAAAATGCTATTTGGTTAAAAGTTTAAATTTTAAATACTCACAGAGAAACATACAAAATTGCTCAGTGCAGCATTGTAATTATAGCAACAAAAAACATGGAAAACAATATCCATCAATAGTCAGTTTAAAACATTATGTCATGAACATGAAATGGCATAATCTGTGTCTTATAAAAACCAAACATGGAAATGTGTCCATGATCAAGTAAACTGAAAACCTAAGTTGCAATGCAGTATCAGTGCTGTATGATCTCATCTGCTAAAATATGTAAATGTGTTCATCTTTCCTTTGAGAAGTAGCTGTAAGAATATTCACAAACTACCTCAGGGGACTATGGGACTCTTCATTTTCTATTTCATATATTCCTGTATGATTTAAAAGTTTGCAACAATCATGTCCTATTTATATAAACAAATAGCACATTCAGGCGTGTGTATGTGTTGTGTGTGTGTGCGCTTGTGTGTGTAGGTGTGTGTGTGTGTGTGTAATTAAGTTTCCAAGCTTCAGGCATAATGAAATCCAAAGTAATAAATGATGCAAAGTAAGGATAATTAATTTGTTATTAATTATATCTATAGAACAGACTTATATTGTGTCTTTTGTCACTTGATAAGAAATACATGACACTAAAATTAGAAAATTGAGAGCACTTATAGGAAAACAATTTATTTTCTTCTGAATAAAAAGCACCTGCAACTATCTATTGTTAACTCCGATTACTCCCTCTAACAAAAAAGTGAAAACATAGCCAATAATGTAACTATAATACACATTTAGGTGAAAACTGCAGTCTCTATGGAAATATCCTTTTTACCCACACACTCCCTCTCTTCTTACCCCACTCACCACCCACTCCCCCACCTAAACTCAGGCTCCAATACCTGAAAACCATCTCTTTTCACTTTCTCGTTTGTTCCTAAAGGATGGTGGCAGCAGGTTGTAAATCACCACAAAGAACACATTTAGTGACGTCCCAAAGTTTCTTGTTCCCAGCTTTTCTAAGATCACTTATGAGACTGCTCACTGTGAAAGAAAAACATAGCCCAGCGAGTACATTTCCAGGCACTTAGACCTGGTCCTTGCAAAATGTGGTGAGCAAGGAAAACAACTTCAAGACCAATAAAAATAAAATAAAATAAAACTCTCATTACATCTCTCATAAAAGTCATGAGAAATGACTTGAAAATTCTAACTGGCTACTCTGTTTAGAAAGGACCAAATTACAAAGGTTAGTCTATTTTTTGTTAAAGTGGACTTCTAACAACCTCTCCCTAGATGATAAATTTAAATGAGCATTTCTCTGCTGCCATCTTGTGGATTGTTTACGTAATGTAGTCAAAGGCAAAGGCAAATCTAAAATCCTTCCCACTAAAATTTTACTGGATATGAAAAGTCGTATTGATTACTTAGTCATTTGACAGAACAAAACATAACTTAATGTATATAGCATACTACATATTAAACCTCATCCTAAGAGCAATATTTAGGATGCTTTCACTTTTAAATGTTGTTAACTTTGATAGAGAAAACAAAATGCTTTTGCCATTGTGTAAGCAATAATTACTACAAAAGACATTATATCTCTATGCAATCATCACTAAAAGTAACTAGATTTTTAACACACAATGTTGGCATTATCTCAACTTCAGAGCTGCTCTCCCTTGCATCCTCTGCAAAGCCTGGGACCAGGGAAAGATGGGAAGGAGACCATCCCTGGTCAGATTCTGAACATGGTCCCAGTAGCAAATGCTAGTGTGATGAGAGAAGATGTGTTTAATATGCTAATATGTGGCTGTCACACCCACTGTCAGGTGATGTTAATGATGCTGCACTTTCCAAACCAATCCTGGACCTTCAGACATTCTTTGGAGTAACCAAGTTTTAAAGCCAGCAATAAACCCAGAAAGGAATAAGGGGGGAAAAAGTAGAAATCCTTGTCAGTCATAACACATGCACTGGAGAATCAAGGGGAAAAAAAAAACTGGAAAGAATTTTGTCTGCTATCCCCTCACTTCTTTCCGCAATAAATCAGAAATGTCTAAAAATGTTCCATTTGAAAAGAATTTTCAATTCTGTGTGAGAAATTTCAAATCTTTTTGAGATACTTCAAGTTTGTTCTTCAGAAGCCCATGAACAAAATCTAAGACTTGTATTTCTACACTCATTGTCTGACTGTCACATTTGAGCAGGTTGCTACTCAGGCATACAGTAAATCCCTTTTAAAGAAAGATGGGGGCCAGGCTTGCTGGCTCAAACCTGTAATCTCAGCACTTTGGGAAGCTGAGGTGTGTGGATCACCTGAGGTTAGGAGTTCAAGACCAGCCTGGCCAATTTGGTAAACCCCGTCTCTACTAAAAATCCAAAAAATTAGCCGGGTGTGATGGCACACACCTGTAATCCCAGCTACTCAGGAGAATGAGACCAGAGAATCATTAGAACCCCAAAGGCGGAGGTTGCATTGAGCGGAGATCACACCATTGCACTACAGCCTGGGCAACAAGAGCGAAACTCTATCTCAAAAAAAAAAAAAAGAAAGAAAGAAAGATGGGAAAGTAGGGTGCTCCCATGTGCTCTTAGTTGGATATTTATTTACCTTTGGTTGTCATTTAGATGGTTCTGTGGGAAGAGAAGGGTGTTGACCTAACAGATCATGCCTTCTGAGCTACATCCTGGCCTCCAGGATTCTACTTCTCCATTAGGTTCTAGAACCTAAGTGTGGAAGGCTTCGATATAGAATAGTAGATACTCCAGAAGTAGAGCCTGGGATTGGTAGATTTAGAAAAAAATAGAACACCCAGTTAAATTAAAATTTCAGAAACACAACAAACAATTGGGACATACTTACCTTAACGAAGTCTTCATTACTTACCTGAAAGTCAAATTTCTAGTGGACATCCTGAATTTTATCTAGTAACTCTATATAAATTTTCTCCTTCCCCAAAGTACTGTTGATGCCAGCTAAAGAAAATGGATATTGCAACTAGAGAAAAATAAACTGGTTCTCTTAATATAAAGTTATTTTTTAATCATTAAGGTAAAATAGCAGTGTGGCGGCTCAAACTTGTAATCCCAGCACTTTGGGAGGCCCGGGCAGGAGCATCAGAAGTTTGAGACCAGCTACAACAAAGCCACAGCTCATATGAAGAAAAAAAAAGAAGTTTGAGACCAGCCTGGGCAAACACTGTCTTACCAAAAAATGTTTAAAATTAAGTTTAAAAAATATAAAAAGATAAAATAGCATAAAAATACACTGAGTAACAGGTTTTCCAAATATATCAAGGTTATAAGTTAAAGGTAGAATTGAAGGTTGGTGGAATTATCCAGTTTAGTCATTCAGAAATTTGGTAAGCACCACGTTAGCTAGGCACCATCCATACTGGACACGGGGAAAAAGACGAACAAGACACAGCGCCTGTTCCCAGGAAGCTCACAGTCTAGCAGTGGAAGGAGACATAAGAGATGATAATCATGTGATATAAATAGGAATATAAAGGAAAGGGATTTCATGCCTGTACTCTTCCTTCTCCCCTGTCCCCCAATAAAGCCTGCAATGCCTGGTCTCATCACTAATGAGATGTGACTATCAGGTGAAGAGATTTATTTAAAAGAAATAGACTAGAACTGTCTGCACTGATTATTGGTAAACATCAAAACCTATACATTGTCTGCCAGATAATAAAATGTCAAAGCTGGAAATAACCTTGGAGCTCTCATCCAGCATGTGTGTTTTATGAAACAGAAGCCTCCCATCCCCCAGCCAGCAGGCATCAAATAAGCTGACTCCTAATCTACGAACTTCACCTAGAGATTTTCCTGGCTGCTGCTTCCTTAGGTGAGGTCTGGCCATGAAAATGGTTTGGTCCATATCTCAATCTCCAAATAACTTATTAATTCATGCTTCCAGGGACCAAAACTATTAAAGCAGAAAGAATTATAAAAAGAGTTACAAGAGACAAGTGTGGTGGCTCACGCCTATAATCCCAACACTTTGGGAGGCCGAGGCAGGAGGATCACGAGGTCAGGAGTTGTGGACCAGCCTGACCAACATGGTGAAACCCTGTCTCTACTAAAAATACAAAAATTAACCGGGCGTGGTGGCAGGCACCTGTAATTCCAGCTACTTGGGAGGCTGAAGCAGGAGAATCACTTGAACCTGGGAGGCGGAGGTTGCAGTTAGCCGAGATCACATCATTGCACTACAGCCTGGTCGACAGAGCAAAACTTCATCTCAAAAAAAAAAAAAAAAAAAAAAAGAGTTACAAGAAAACCTGCTGCCCACATTGGAACTAATACTCCAACCAGAGCAACATGCACAGTGAGCTTAGGAAATTGAAGGAAAAAAAATTATTAACATTGGAGGTGATGCTTCCAGCTTATTCAGCAAGTAAAATCTACTCATCCCACCCTTTGTCTTCACATAGTTGCTTCCAAATGATAATCTCTGGACTTTGAAACAAACTGACGAGGAAAATTTACATTGTGTTGATAATTGGTTCACCGAAGCAGGTAGAGGGTAGACATCGACTTACAAACTACTCATGTTAGTTATTTATGCTAAGAGTCCTTCCTTCCTCTACCTGTTACTTTAACTTAAAACAATAAAGAGGGGGAAGAAGAAAGATGAATAGAGCTGAGATCCAGTCTCTGAGAAAAGGAGAAAATGGCATCAAAGTAGTAGAAGCTATGTCTTCATTTTCCTCTTACTTCCAGTTCTTCCAATCTCCCTTTCTCTAGGACATCTTTCTCTTTGAAGTCCTTGATGTCATGTTGAGAAAGTTTTCTGTCCCTCTCCCATGTTCCCATATATGTAAAAATAGTATAAGCTGATCTCTTCTAGAAACAGGAAAATGGATTAAGATCATTCTCATTAAGATGTGAGTGATTAATAGTTTTCAACCTTCTCAATCCACCCAGTAGCACCTCCCTGTTACTAACAAAATGGTGAAATTTCAGATATAAACACAGAGGTACTTGTAATCATCAAGGGTTTAGGCTGGGTGCAGAAGAAGCTCACACCTGTAATCTCAGCACTTTGGGAGTCTGAGGTGGGAGGATGGCTTGAGCCCAGGAGATCAAGGCTGCAGTGAGCTGTGTTTGCACCACTGTACTCCAGCCTGGGCAACAGAGCAAGACCTTGTCTCAAAAAAACAAAACAAAACACACAAAAGGTTTATTTCCCTGCCCACCCCTCCACACACGCTCACATAAATCCATAACAGTGAGATATAAGGGACCTCGGGACAATTTTTACAGTGCATACTTACCACTCCCCAGTTTAGTACCCTCCATCTCAGTACAATGCCCAATACTCATCTACCTTTTGCCCCTATGTATTCAAAACACTCAATATTTATCTATATTGCATTATTGCAGAAAGCACTTGTTATGTTTTATGCTTAGGACTCCCTATCCTGAGGTTACACCATTTTGCTCTGTTAAGCCATATCCTGCTTCAGTCAGCCTTCTTGTTTGAATCTATTCTGCAACCTAGGCCCAAACTCTACAGTCAGACACACTCTTCCCTAATGGAAGAAAGACGGCTATGGCTGCACGAGTGTACACCTTCCCACTTCCATTCCTATGACCACTGGCATTTGTTCGGAAATGTGCCCAGTCAGAGACAGCAAGCTGCAAGGAGACTCCTGTTGGGAACTCTAGAAAGACGACTTCACTCATTCTCATGGAACATTAACTTGTGTGGGTTGAGCCTGAGGCTGACTATTGCTACCATGAGGGAAGAGTGAGAATGGAGCTAGAACAAGCAAAGGTAAGATGAAGAAAGATGTAAATCAGGTCCTTGTAACATCATTTAAGCGCCTATATCAAACTAAACTGCACCCAAATTAAGCCCTACTCCTGAACTTTTTAGTTTTGTGAGCATTACATTCTTTCTTTCCTTATGCAGTTTAGATTTGATTTTCTATCACTTGCAATCAAAAGAAGTTGATATCATTAGTATACTTAGGAATATCTGAGACAATAGATGAGATATGCCTCTCTAAAAACAGGGCTGAGTGCCAGGAAGATTCCTCAAAATCAAAAGTATGGTTTCCTTAATTAAAATTTCAGTAGAAGATCTAGAAGAGAAAGTTGGGAAAATGTCTCAGATCGTAAATCAGAAAGATGAAACCATGGAAAATACAAGAAAAAAGTTGGAGAATGGAAATCAACTGAGGAAGTCCAATACTAGTCAAATAGGCATTATAAGAGGAAAAAAGAGACAACTGCATGGGAGAAAATAGAAGGAAGTTCTTAGAACTAAAAAGATGTTAAGTGTACAGCACAAAATGCCATTGGGATAAATAAAAAGATTTATACCAAAGTGCATCCTTATAGAACTACCAGACTCTGGCCGGACGCAGTGGCTCACACCTGTAATCCTAGTACTTTCGGAGGCTGAGGCATGTGGATCACGAGGTCAGGAGTTCAAGACCAGCCTGGCCAAGATGGTGAAACCCCATCTCTACTAAAAATACAAAAATTAGCCGGACGTGGTGGTGGGTGTCTGTAATCCCAGCTACTAGGGAGACTGAGGCAGAGAACTGCTTGAACCTGGGAGGCAGAGGTTGCAGAGAGCTGAGATCATGCCACTGCACTCCAGCCTGGGGGACAGAGCAAGACTCCATCTCAAAACACACACACACACACACACACACACACACACACACACACAAAACTACAGGACTCCAAGGAAAAGATGATGATCTTAAAACTTCTAGAGTAAAAATAGGTTTCCTACAAAAGGATGGAATTCTACATAATATTAGATTTCTCAATGGGGTCCTGGAATATTAAAAGACAATGTCTTTAAAATTTGGAAGAAAAAAATGGTATGGACCTACAATTCTATACTACATTGTACTGGACATTCTGACCAATGCAATAAGAAAAATATAAGAACTGGAAGGAAAAAGATCAAACTGATTATTTATAGATGATTTTATCTCCAAAGCAGTTAACTCTTAGATCTAATAAGAGAGTTGAGCAAAGTTGCCAGCTAAAAGATCAACTTAACAATAGTGTTGTTCTGCACATACCAATTAGAAAAGATAATTGAAAGTAAGCTACCATTCACAGCAGCAACAAAATCAAGTTTGAGGAAAAAAAGTTCTATAGATACAAAAATACAAATTTGACACACCCTTCTGGAAAAATTACACAGCATCCGAAAACAATGACACCAACCCAGGGAGTTCAATGAAACGAATTTCCCAGATGGCAGCTATGTGGATGGAACATGAAGTTAGAAGGTGTAAAGAAGAACATCTTCCATGTTGGAATGGACTTCATTCTACAAATCACTGATTAGGAGGCTGAAAGAACTTACTGATATGGCAAAGAAGCATTATTTTTTTTTTCTCAACAAGAATTTTAAAAGCCACTCTAGATCTCTGAGAAAATTTTGAGAAATTTACAAAAAAGTCATCAGCCAAATAGGAAGGATTCTCCTTCAAAAGCACAGGTTTAGTGAAACAGGAGTGCATTTCCTTCTCTACTCTTCCAATCCTACTGATTCAGTGTTAATACTACATGCTTACATAGTAAGACTATATATTTAAATTTCATAATGCTAATAATTTAAATGATGTATGCATGTACGTATGCATGTATGTATTTATGTATTTTGAAATGGAGTCTTGCTCTGTCACTCAGGCTGGAGTGTAGTGGCATAATCTTGGCTCACTGCAGCCTCGACCTCCTGGGCTCAGGCGATCCTTCCACTTCAGCCTCTCAAGTAGCAGGGATTACAGTTTCACTCCACCATGCCCGGCTAATTTTTTGTAGAGACAGGGTTTCACCATGTTGCCCAGTCTGGCCCCAAACTCCTGGGCTCAAGTGATCCTCCTTCCCAGACTTCCCAAAGTGCTAGGATTACAGGTGTGAACCACCATGCCTAGCTTACTTTTTTATTGATACATAATATTTAAAAATCCATGGGGTACATGTGATATTTTGTAACATGCATAGAATGTGTAATGATCAGATCAGGTCAGGGTATCAAGGTGTCATCCATCACATTAAGTATTTATCATTTCTACATATTGGGAACAACTCAAGTCCTCTCTTCTAGCTACTTTGAAGTATACAATACGTTGATGTTAATGATAATCACTCTTCTCTGCTGTGGAACAATAGAACTTCTAGCTTTTATCTGACTGTATATGTGTGCCCCTTAACTTACTTTCTTTCAACCGCCAAAACCACCCACCTTTGATACCTATCATTCTGCTGTCAACTTTTACAAGATCAACTATTTTAGCTCCCACAAATGAGTGGGAACATGCAATATTTGTCTTTCTAGGCCTGGCTTATTTCATTCACTATAATGACCTCCAGTTCCACCATGTTGCTGCAAATGACATGATTTCTTTTCTTTTCTTTTTTTTTTAGACAGCATCTTGCTCTGTTGCCCAGGCTGGAGTGCAGTGGCAAAATCTTGGCTCGCTGCAACCTCCACCTCCTACCCTCAAGCGATTCTCGTCCTTCTTGGTCTCCCGAGTAGCTGAAACTACAGGCACCCGCCACCACATCTGGCTAATTTTTGTATTTTTAGTAGAGATGGGCTTTCACCATTTTGGCCAGGCTGGTCTCGAACTCTCAGGGTCAAATGAGCCTCCCACCTCAGCCTCCCAAAGTGCTGGGATTGCAGGTGTGAGCCACCAAGCCCAGCCTTATTTCATTCTTTTTATGGCTGAATAGTATTTCATTGTGTACATATACCACATTTTCTTTATCTGATTATTCATTGACAGGCATCTAGGTTGATTGCATATCTTTGCTATTGTGAATAGTGTTGTAATAAACATGCAAGTGCAGGTCCCTTTGGTATACTAATTTCTTTTCCTTTGGTAGAGACCCAGGAGTGGGATTGATAGATCGTATGGTAGTTCTGAGAAACTTCCATACTGTCTACTATAGAGGTTGTACTAATTTACATCCCCACCAGCAGTATATGAGAATGCCCTTTTCTCCAAATCCTCACCAGCATCTGTTTTTTGACTTTTTAGTAATAGCCATTCTAACAGGATAAGCTGATATCTCATGGTGGTTTTTATTTTAATTTCCCTGATGACTAGTGATGTTGAACATTTTTTCATATATCTGTTGGCCATTTGTATGTCTTCTTTTGAGAATTGTCTATTCATGTCCTTTGCTCACTTTTTAATGGGATATTATTATTGAGTTACTTGAATTCCTTGCATATTTTAAATATTAATCCCTTATCAAATGAATAGTTTGCAAATATTTTCTCCCATTCTGCAGGTTGTCTATTCACTCTGTTGCCTGTTTCCTCTGCTGGCAGAAGTTTTTCAGTTTAATTAAGTCCCATTTGTCTATTTTTGTTTTACTTGTCTATGTTTTGTCTTTTTTTGTCTTAACCACAAAATCTTTGCATAGACCAATATCCTGAAGTGCTTTGTCTGTGTTTTCTTCTATTAGTTTTATAGACTCAAGTCTCACGTTTAAGTCTTTAATCCATCTTGAGTAGATTTTTTGTAGATGGTGAGAGATAGGAATCGAGTTTCATTCATCTGCATATGGATATCCAGATTTCCCAACACCATTTATTGAGGAGTGTCATTTCCCCAGTGTACGTTCCTGCTACCTTTGTCAAAACTCAGTTGCCTGTAAATACGCGGCTTTATTTCTGGGTTCTCTATTCTGTTCCATTGATCTATGTGTCCCTTTTGATACCAATAACATGCAGTTTTGGTTACAGCAGCCTTGTAATATATTGTTGAAGCCAGGTAGTATGATGCTCCAGCCTTGTTCTTTTTGCTCAGGATTGCTTTAGTTATTTGGGCTCTTTCTGTTGTTGTTGTTCCATATGAATTTTGGGATTATTTTTTCTAATTCCGTGAAAAATGACTTTGGTATTTTCATAGGGATTGCATTGAATCTGTATATTGTTTTGGGCAATATGGTCATTTTATTAATTAGTCTATATGGTCATTTCCAATCCATGAACATGGAATGTCTTTCCATTTGTTTGTGTCCTCTTCCATTTCTTTCGTCAATGTTTTGTAGTTCTCCTTGTACAGGGCTTTCACCTCCTTGATTAAATTTATTCTTAGGCTTTTTTTATAGCTATTGTAAATGAGATTGCCTTCTTGATTCCTTTTTTGGCTATTTCATTATTGGTGTATAGAAGTACTACTGATGTCTCTAAACCATTAGATTTTTTAGAATTTTAAAAATAAAGAAATGCTATTGATTTCTGTAATGTTGACTTCATCTACAACTTCTAGCCTCAAACAATTCTCTTACTTCAGCCTCCCAAGTAACTGAAATTACAGACACACTATATGTTGACTTTGTGTCCTAAAACTTCTGAATTTGTTCATCAGTTCTAAGAGGTTTTTGGTGGAGTCTTTTGGTCTTTCTGAATGTAAGATCATGACATCTACAAAGAAGGGCAATCTGATTTCCTCTTTCCCAATTTGGATGCTGCTATGGTTTGGATGTTTGTCCAAATCTCATGTTGAAATATAATCCCCAATGTTGGAGGTGGGGCCTGGTGGAAGATGTTTGAATCATGGAGGCAGATCCCTCATGAATGACTTAGCACCAACCCCTTGGTGATAAGTGAGTTCTTGTTCAGTTAGTTTACATGAGACCTGGTTGCTTAAAAGTCTGGGACCTCCCTCCTCTTCCTGCTTCCTGTCTCACCATGTGATACATCTGCTCCTGCTTTGTCTTCCACCATTATTAAAAGCTTCCTGAGACCCTCACCAGCAGCAGATGTTGGCACCATACTTCCTATACAGACTGCCAACCATGAGTCAATTAAACCTCTTTCCTTTATCAATTACCCACCCTCAGATATTTCCTTATAGCAATGAATGAATGTACTAACATAGATGCCTTTTATTTCCTTCTCTTGCTGATGGCTCTGGCTATGACTTCCAGTACTATGTTGAACAGGGATGGTGAAAGTAAGTTCATATGAGATCTAGTTGCTTTGAAAAGATGCTAGATCTAGCATCCTTGTCTTGTTCCAGTTCTTAAACACTTTCAACTTTTCCCCATTTACTATGGCATTAGCTGTGGGTTTGTCATACATGCCCTTTATTGTTTTGAGATATGTTTCTCCTATACCTAGTTTGTTGAGCATTTTATCATGAAATAATGTTGAATTTTATTAAATGCTTTTTCTACATCTATTGAAATGATTATATCATTTTTCTTTGACTCTGTTAATATGATGTATCACGTTTATTGATTTGCACCTGAACATGGTGGCTCACATCCAGAACTTTAGGAGGCCAAGGTGAGAGGATTTCTTGAGTAGTGGAATTCAAGACCAGCCTGGGCAACAGAGCAAGACCCTGTCTCAACAACAATTAAAAAAAAGAATTCAATTAGCTAGGCATGGTGGTGTGCAACTGTAGTCTCAGCTAGTCAGGAGGCTGAGGCAGAAGGATCCCTTGAGCTCAAGAGGTGGAAGCTAAAGTGAGCCATGATCATGCCATGCCACTCCAGCCTGGTAAAAGAGAGAGATCTCACCTCTATAAATATTTTTTTCATTAAAAATATAAAAATAAACAATATTAATTTGCATATGTTAAGCCATCCTTGCATCCCTGGCATAAATCCCAAATTATCATGATGTATTATCTTTATATATATATATTTATATATATCTGTCATGATGCTGTTGAATTTGGTTTGACAGTTTGTGGCTTTTTTTTTTGGTTTCAGTTTTGGTTTTTTTTGGTTTTTTGTTTTGTTTTTTTTTTGAGACAGAGTCTCACTCTGTCACCAGGCTAGACTGAAGTGGCTTGATCTCCGCTCACTGCAACCTCTGCTTCCTGAGTTCAAGTGATTCTCCTGCCTCAGCCTTCCAAGTAGATGGGCTACAGGTATGCACCACCATGCCTGGCTAATTTTTGTATTTTTAGTAAAGATAGGGTTTCACCATGTTGGCAAATGCCTGACCTCAAGTGATCCACCTGCCTCAGCCTCTCAAAGTGCTGGGATTATAGGTGTGAGCCACTGTGCCCGGCCAATTTGACATCATTTCTTGCAGATTTTTTTATCTATATTCATCAGTGATATTGGCCAGTAGTTTTCTTTTTTTGTTGTTGTATCATCTGGTTTTGGTATCAGGGTAATTCTGGCCTCATAGAATAACTTAGGGAGAATTTCCTCTTCTTCAATTTTTTGGAATAATTTTAGGAGGACTGGTATTAGTTCTCTATGTTTGGTAGAATTTGGCAGTAAATTCATCCTGTCCTAGGTTTTTCTTTGCTGGGAGACTTTCTATTGCTGATTCAATGTCACTACTCATTATTGATCTATTCAGGTTTTCTATGTTTTCCTTTTATTTCTTTCTCTTGCTGATTGCTCTGGTTAAGACTTCCAGTACTATGTTGAACAAGGGTTTTCTATGTTTTCCTCATTCAATCTAGGTAGATTGTATATTTCAAGGAATTTGACCATTTTGTCTAGGTTTTCCAGTTTCTTAGTGTACAGATGTTCATAATAGTATCTGGTGATCTTTTGTATCTGTGGTACCAGTTGTGATGTCTCCTTTTCCGTTTCTGATCTTGTTTATTGGGTCTTCTCTCTTTTTATCTTGGTTTGTGTAGCTAGCAGTTTATCAATTTTATTTTTCTTTTCAAAGAATCAACTTTTTTCCATTGATCCTTTGTATTTTTTTTTTTGAGTTTTCATTTTATCTAGTTCTGATCTTTATTATTGTTTTCCTTCTGATTTTGGATTTGGTCTGCTCTTGCTTTTCTAGTTTCTAAGATGCATTCTGAGATGGTTTATTTGAAATGTTAGTACTGCTTTTACTGTATTGCACAGATTATCGTATATTGATTTCCATTTTCAAGAAATTTTTTTAAATTTTCATCTTGATTTCTTTATTGATTCAATGTTCGTTCAGGAGCATGTGTTCAATTTCCATGTATTTATATAGTTTCCAAAGTTTCTCTTGGTATTGATTTCTAGTTTTATCCCACTGTGGTCTAAGAAGATACTTGATATGATTTCAGTTTTTCTAAATTTGTTGAGACTTGTTTTGTGGCCTGACATATGGTCTATCCTAGAGAGTCTTCCATGTGCTGATGAAAAGAATGTGTATTTTGCAGTTGTTAATTAAAATGTTCTGTAGATGTCTGTTTGGAGCCATTTGGCCTAAAATCCAGCTTAAATCCATTATTTCTTTGTTGATTTCCTGCCTAGATTATCTGTCTAATGATGAAAGTGGAGTGTTGAAGCCTCCCACTATTATCGTATGGGAGCATCTCTCTTTAGATCTGGTAATATTTGCTTTATGAATCTGAGTGGTCCATTGTTGGGTGCATATATATATATATTTAGATTGTCATTTCCTTCTGCTGGATTGATCCCTTTATTATTACATAATGATCTTGTCTTTTTTTACTATTTAAGCTTAATGTCTGTTTTACCTCATATAAGTATAGTTATTACTGCTTGCTTTTGGTTTCCACTTGCATAGAATATCTTTTTCCATCTGTTTCTGTCAGTCTATACATATCTCTACAAGTAAAATCAGTTTTTTCTAAACAGCATGTAGTTGGATCATTGTTTTAATCCACTCAGCCAGTGTATAGCTTTTAAATTATGAATATAATCCATTTATATTCAAGATTATTGTTGATATGTGAGGTTTTTTCTGTCACGTTGTTAATTATTCTCTGTTTTGTACATTCTTCCTTTTTTTCTACAGATGGGGTTTCACTATGTTGGCCAGGCTGGTCTTGAACTCCTGACCTCAGGTGATCCACCCACCTCGGCCTCCCGAAGTGCTAGGATTACAGGCGTGAGCCACCACGCCCAGTCTCTCTCTTTTTTTTTTTGTTATTTTGGTTTGATGGTTATCTGTAGTGGTACCATTTGAGTCCTTCTCTTTCTCATCTGTATTTTTGCTTTGCCAGTGAGTTGTATACTTTTGTGTGTTTTCATGTTGACAAATGTCATCCTTTTGCTTCCAGATTTAGGAATCCCTTGAGCATTTTTTCAGGAACAGTCTGGTGATGATTAATTCTCCTACTTTTATTTGTCTGAGAAAAACTTTTTCTCTTTCATTTATGAAGGGTAATTTTGCTGTATATGTTATCCTTGGCTGGCAGGTACATGTGGATCAATTTTTAAGCCTCCACGTGGCTTACTCAGATGCTGGTAGTGGCAGCCATGGACTAAACAAGTAGGCACGTTCTTGGGCCCCTGGGCAGCCAGTGTCGTGTGGGTTGTGGCAGTGACAGGATGACCCTCTGGTCTCATGCCACACAGTGTGTGCTGACATTGGTGATGGCTGTAATGGGCTGGGCAAGCCGGTCTCAGGGCCTAAAGGTGGCACATGCAGGAAAGTGCCAGCTGTGGTTTTAGTGGCCAGGTGGGTAGGCCCAATCTCAGACTCTCAGGAGAGTGTTGAGGTACCAATGATGGTGGGCTGGGCTGGGCAATATCCTGGCTGCTGGATTGTGTGTTCTGGTATGAGGTGGGCTGGCTTGTTCTCAAAACCCCCAATCATGTGTACAGGAGCTGGATGTGGTAGGTAAGGACAAGGCACTCTCCAAGCCACCAGCAGAATGCTCAGGTAGGGGACAGAGCAGCTCTGCTGTTGCTCTGCCACAGGGTGTGAGGGATTGCCACCTTTGGTGACAGCAGCCTAGGTCAGTGGCTGGGGAGCACACATGCCATTCATGCCTCAGCCCCTGGTGCAGCACCCCACAGTTGCTTTTGCCTAAGAACCCGGGTCAACAGCCAGCTCTTCTCTTATGTCTCAGTCCCAGCGCCAGTGGGTTCCAGGACAGTGAACAGTTTGTTGGGGATGGGGCTCTAGAATGGCACCTCACTTGCACCTCAGTCCTAAAGGCAGCTGCACACCTCAGCCGTGCCTTCACTCCCAGTACAGTAGCTACAGTTGCTTGCACCTAAGCCCCAAAGCCACAGCCTGTGTTTCTCTTGCACCTTAGCCCTGGCATCACTGGGTACCAGGCAGTCTACTGAGCATAGAGTTCTAAAACAGTATCTTGCAAAAAACATCCCATGCTCTGTTCTTGCTCATAATTGGGAGTTGAACAATAAGAACATAGGGGCACAGGGAGGGGAACATCACACACTGGGGCCTGTTGGTGTGGGGAGGAGGGGGAGGAGAGGGATAGCATTAGGAGAAATACCTAATGTAGATGATGGGTTGATGGGTGCAGCAAACCACCATGGCACATGTATACCTATGTAACAAACCTGCAGGTTTTGCACATGTATCCCAGAACTTAAGTATAATAATTTTAAAAATCAAATTTTAATTGGAAAAAAATCCCATGCTCATAGATCTGATAATTAATATAATTTCAATGACCATACTGCCCAAAGCAGTCTACAGATTCAATGCAATCCTGAATGTCATTTTTCTTTTCCTTTCTTTTTTTTTTTTTTTTTTGAGTTTTGCTCCTGTCACCCCCAGGATGAAGTGCAGCGGTGCAATCTCAGCTCACTGCAACCTCCACCTCCAGAGTTCAAGTGATTCTGTTGCCTCAGCCTCCCAAGCAGCTGGGATTACAGGCGCTCACCACAACATTTTTTTTTGTATTTTCAGTAAAGACAGGGTTTCACCATGTTGGCCAGACAGGACTCCTGACCTTGGTGATCCACCTGCCTCGACTTCCAAAAGTGCTGGGATTACAGGCATGAGCCACGGTGCCCAGCCCAGTGTCTTTTTTCATAGAATTAGAAATAACAATCCTAAAATTCACATGGAATCAGAAAAGAGTCCAAATAGCCAAGGCAATCATGAACAAAAAGAATAAACCTAGAGGCAACACTTTACCTGACCTCAAATTATACTCCAAGGCTATAGCAAACAAAACAGCATAGTACTGGCATAAAAATATACATATAGATTAATGGAATAACATAGAGAACCCAAAACAAAGCCACACGTTTACAGCCAACTGATTTTAGACAAAGGTGCTAAGAACACACACTCGGGAAAGGACACCTCTTCAATAAATGGTGCTAAGAAAATTGGATATCCATATGCAGAAGAATTAAACTAGATCCCTATGTGTCACCATATACAAAAATCTACTCAAGATGGATTAAAGACTTAAATGTAAGACCTGAAACTATTAAAAAAAATACTAGGAGAAAACTTTTCTGGACATGTGTCTAGGCAACAATTTGCCTTTGGAGGTCTTAGAGTGTATAAGACCTCCAAAGAATAAGCAAAAAAATAAAAGGGAAAATAGGACTTAATTAAACAAAAAGCTTCTGCACAGCAAAAGGAACAGTCAACAGAGTGAACAGACAACATACAGAATGTAAGAACTTTGCATTCCATAGAGAACTAATATTCAGAATATACTCAAACAACTCAACAACAAAAGAACAAGAAACTCCATTAAAAGCAGGCAAAGGACATGAATAAACATTTTTCAAGAGAAGACACACAAATAGCCAACATGCATGTGAAAAAAAACTCAACATCACTAACCATCAGAGGAATGCAAATTAAAACTACAAAGAGACATCATCATACACCAGTGAAAATGGCCATTATTAAAAAGTCAAGAAATAACAAATGTTGGCAAGCATATTAGTCCATATTCGTACTGCTGATAAAGACATACCCACGACTGAGAAGAAAAAGAAGTTTAATTGGACTTGCATTTACACATGGCTGGGGAAGCCTCAGAATCACGGCAGGAGGCAAAAGGTACTTCTTACATAGTGGCAGCAAGAGAAAAATGAGGAAGAAACAAAAGCAGAAACCCCTGATAAACCCATCAGATTTTGTGAGACTTACTATCACGAGAATAGCATGGGAAAGACCAGCCCCCATGATTCAATTACCTCCCCCTGGGTCCCTCCCACAACATGTGGAAATTCTGGGCAATACAATTCAAGTTGAGATTTGGGTGGGGACATAGCCAAATTATATCAGTGAGGCTGTGGAGTAAATGGAACACTTACAGACTGTTGTTGGGAATGTAAATTAGTACAACCTCTATCAAAAGCAGTGTGGAGATTTATGAAAAAAAAATAAAAATAGAACTATCATTTGATCCAGTATTCCCACTACCCAATGGAAAATCATTATATCAAATAGATACCTGTATTTGTATTTTTATCAGTACTATTCACAATAGTAAAGATGGACCTAACAGTCCATCAACAAATTATTGGATAAAGAAATATGCCAGAGGGCTGGGCACAGTGGCTCATGCCTTTAATCCAAGCACTTTGGGAGGCTGAGGCAGGTGGATCACTTGAGGTCAGGAGTTCAAAACCAGCCTGGCCCAAAGAGAGAAACTCTGTAATCCTAGTTACTCAGTTGACTGACACAGAAGGATCGCTTGAGCCCAGGAGACAAAGGTTGCAGTGAGTCAAGACTGTGCCATTGCACTCCAGCCTGGGTGACAGAATGAGAGAAGAAAGGAGGACGAGGAGGAGGAAGAGGAGGAGGAGGAGGGGGGAAGAGAAAAAGAGGGAGAAGAGGAAGAAGAAAGAAAGAAAGAAGAACAAGAAGTGGGGGGAAGAGGAGGTGGAGGAATATGAAGAGGAAGAGGAGGAGGAGGAAGATGAAGAGGAAGAGGAGGAGTTCAGGTGATGGTTATGATAGTTCAAGTGTTGGTTATGCTAAAAGCCCAGACTTCACCATTTAACAAAACTGCACTTGTACTCTGTAAATTTAGACATATTTTTTAAATCACCAAACACTTTAACATGTAACCCTTCATTTTAAAATAATTAAGGCTGGGCACAGTGCCTCACACCTGTAATCCCAGCACTTTGGGAGGCCAAGGTAGATGGATTGCTTAGCTCAGGAGTTCGAGACCAGCTTGGGCAACAAGATGAAATCATGTCTCTACAAAAAAATACAAAAATTAGCTGGGTGTGGTGGTGCGCACCTGTAGTCCCAGCTACTCAGGAGGCTGAGGCAGGAGAATCGCTTGAACCTGGGGGGCAGAGGTTGCAGTGAGTGTAGATCATGCCACTGCACTCCAGCCTGGGCGACAGAGTGAGACTCACTCTCAAAAAAAAAGTGGAAAGAGTGGGCAAAAAGTAACCAATTGAGCAATATAAAATAGATTTAAAAGGGGGGGAAATCCCCAAAACAAAAGAATAAAATGGCACCTTGCTGTAGCTGCTTAGACATCAGCAATGTGAAGGGCCCAGCGCAAGCTTCCTCCCTGGGGAAATGCAAGTCTTTCAGGGCCTAGGATCAACGTGGCATTAACTCCCAAATATAGCCAACCCTCTAGAGGGTTTGTCTTTTCAGGCTCCTTCATGGATTATGAGGCTGTCACATTTCACTTTTTTCATGAACATCTACATGCCACACTAAAAGTTAATTCACAAAACAGAAGCCTCACTGTGATTATAGGACACAGAGAGCCTAGAATCAGGAAGGTACTGTTTGCCACAGAATTATCAGGCTGGGCCACATGTGGATGAAATAAGAGTCTGACCGTAAGAGGATGATTAATCAAAGATGCCCCAAGGCTGGGTGCGGTGGCTCACACCTGTAGTCCCAACACTTTGGGAGGCCGAGGCAGGAGGATCACTGGAGCTTAGTAGCTTGAGACCAGCTTGGCCAACACGGTGAAACCCCAGCTCAACTAAAAATGCAAAAATTAGCCATGGTGGTGCATGCCTGTGATACCAAGTACTCAGGAGGCTGAGGCAGAAGAAGCACTTGAACTTGGGAGGTGGAGACTGCAGTGAGCCAAGATCATATCATTGTACTCCAACCTGGGTCACAGAGTGAGACTCTGTGTCAAAAAATAAAAAATAAAAAAGATGTTCCTAAAAAATCTATTCTGGGGTTAGCCCACCTAAAAGAGGAAGTGCTGAAAGGCATAGTCACAGCAAAGCACACCTCCAACCAAAGTGATAAAACGAGAGAAATAAGAGTGGTGGCCCGGCCTGGTGGCGCAAGCCTATAATCCCAGGATTTTGGGAGGCCGATGTGGACGGATCACCTGTCGGGAGTTTGAGATCAGCCTGACCAATATGGAGAAACCCCATCTCTACTGAAAATACAAAATCAGCTGGGTGTGGGGGTGCACGCCTGTAATCCCAGCTACTCGGGAGGCTGAGGCAGAAGAATCGCTTGAACTCGGGCTGCAAATGTTGCGGTAAGCCGAGATCGTCCCATCGCACTCCAGTCTGGGCAACAAGAGTGAAACTTCATTGAAAGAGAAGGGGAGAGGAGGGGAGGCGAGGGGAGGGGAGGGAAAGGAGGGGAGGGGAGGGGAAGGAGGGAAGGAGGGAAGGAAGGGAGGGAGGGAGGGAAAGGGAGGGAGGGAGGGGAAGGAAGGAAGAGAGAGAACAAGGGTAGAGAGGCCAGTCTAATACATCAGTCAGACACAGAGAAACTGATTCTAAACCCAAGAAAATTATACAGGTGAAGGTCCTTGACTGCAGATATAGACAGAGCCTAAGAACCCCACATTATTCCCAACTAAAGGATGCTTGTTCTTTTACCAGAGAGCAGTGAGAAGCAGTGGCAGAGGTGCGACCCTGGGTGATCGCTGGCAGCTGCCCCAGTTTGTCCCCAGTGTGTACACACAGGGTCGCATCTGTGCACTGCTCCTCACTACTCTCTGGTAAAAAGATCTTGCCTCTCCCTGGCTCCAGAGATGGGCACATGGTTAGGTTAATCCCAGAGCACTTCTGCATCCCAGCCACACTGCTGGGTGGGGCTGGACAATGGCCGACCTGTAGCTAGGAAGCAGACCTCCCGTTGCCTCCCAGGTTGCAGCCCTGGATGGGGAGTTCTGGAGGGGTCTGAGCATAGGTCCCTACCACTTGGGAAAAGCCCTTCCATCCACAGTAGTCTACAGAGGCAAAAATGAAGCCAACATGTGCACAAGTTCCAATGGCATTTACATCTCTAGATTCAGCAGACTCTGGGGCACGTTCTATGCCTGCCCTTTCTGCGGTTTATCTATAGAAACTGATGCATTCTTTTTGGCTTTAATTAAAGTTGGGTGAAAGAGCACTAATGCCTATCATCTGCATAACAATTTTCTTGAAGAGATTCACCTCTTTGGGGAAATAAATGTAAAACTATGGTTTCTTTTTTTCAAATGACTGCCTCAAGCTGTACTACGTTGAGTCTCCCTCTCATTTTTTAAAAATATGCACAGATGAAATGATTTTCAGTTGTTATAGGGGTCAGCAAAGTTTTTCTGTAAAGAGCTAGATAGTAAATATTTTAAGTTTTGTGGGCCACAGATGATCTCTATTGCAGATTCTTGTTTATTTTACAGTCCTCTAAAAATGTCAGAACCACGAGCTGGGCTGCATCTGGCCCATGGGTTATTAAAACAGCTCAGCTTTGGGCTTTGATTTCATTGTTAGGATAGGCGCTTTGGGCCCTGAGAGCCCCAACGCATTCCTGCTGAGTGGACTGTACTGCCAGGACTGCGTGTCCTTGGACACTAAGCAAATTCTGTAGCTGGTCCCACAGGCAACTGAGTAAGTCAGTAAGTCAGTGGGAAGTCCAGTATGACCAGCAGAGCTAGGAAAAGAGTAGGGCAAACAAGACACCCAGGGCATAAGATTTAAGGAGGCTCTCTCTCTCAGGTGCCAATTCTGCCTTTGCACAAACCTGAGAGTGAGAACCTCCTTACATTGCGTGCTTGGGCGCCATCCCTTGCCTCATCCCTATCCCAGAGCAGATGACCACCACCTAACAGCTCATTCTTGAGGCCAGGGGAACCAGCTTGCCTGCTGTTTGCCACAAAGTGTGCTGCTCGCTCTAAAAGCACTGGGCTCTTGGCCCTGGCTGCTTCTCCTGGAACAAAACCCACTGCCAGTGTTTGTGTTGTCTCAGCTCATGAAATCACCCCTTGGGACTTGGGAACAAGAAAAACCAACACAAATACACTAAGGCTCATGCTTTCACCATGCTGTGAGTACAAAAAGCCACTGGTTTCTGACACAGGAGTCTGACTTCTGCTAGCAGATATGATCATAGCAGGCTAGTAAGTTAGGTAAAATCATATCCTTCATACTGCTCAGCCCTCCTATCTGATGCAAAATCTCCACTCACCCCTACTCCTATGACCATCTCAATCACGGGCTGGATGCCAACTCCAGGGGCTTGTAGCTTGTTGTCTTTGTAACACCTTCTCTCTTTCCATCTTAAGGCTGGAGTTGGGGGAGGATTAGGGAGACCAAAATATGATGTACTTGCCTGCCTGCCTCATGGTTTTAGGAAGGGGCCCTCATGATTGGACTTGGTTCTCTCTGATGCTGGTGGTCTCTAAACAGCTCTCTGTGTGTTCTTGGGTTACTGTCACTTCACCATGGTTCCACTGGTTGCTGAGGAGCCCCTCAGGGAGGAACAGCCTAGTTCCCTTTGACCCTGAGAGTGGTAATGACCTCAACCCCCTCTTGAGGTAAGTTTCCTTCTCACTTGACGTAGGTGACTCTACAGTTGCTGCCCTTCCTTTAACCTCCAAGCTCCTTCACAAGGAGCCCAAAGAACCTCTGGATACCTCTTTTATAGCCTCTGAGGCCTACGGACACCTAGAATAGGGTGGCAGTTCCTACATTCTATGCAGGCATGCCACATCAAGGTCCTTTCAAGCTCTGCAGACACAGGCTACTTTTACTGATCTTGCATTTGCAGAAGCCTCTGGATAGATACATGGGTATTTGTTTCTATGAACACATTACTGTCCCAAATTCTTTTGGGATATATTGCAAGCTCTCTCTAGGCTCTGTCCATCTCCACTAAAGTCACAGTACAAGAAAGGCCTGTAAGCACTCTTGGTCTCAGATTGATTCTCTTGAAGCCACCCCCCGCCCTACACACACACACATAGCCTGGGCTTGAGGAAAACCCTCACTCTTCTCCCCATGAAGAGAGAAGTGGCCTTTTGCCACAGAAACTGTTTTCCCATAGGCCAAGGTTTCACTCCTCCTTCCCAAGACTTTCCTTATATACACCTGTGGGTGAAGAAAGTGGTTGAAAGCGTAAATTTGGAATTTGGCAGTGCTGGACACCAGAGTATGAGAGAATCTGAAATACTCTGCTCTCAGCTTTGGCCCTTGCCAGAAATTTCAGAATAGTAAGAAAGGCCCATCTTAGTTCATTTTTTGTAGTTATAACAGAGTACCACAGATTAGGTAATTTATAAAGTAATTTATTTCCTACAGTTCTGGAGGTTGGGAAGCTAAGGTCAAGAGGCTGTACCTGGTGAGGGCCCTCTTACTAAGCCGTAACAGGGCACAAGATATCACATGGTGAGAGAAGAAGCAAGAGCATGCCAGCTTAAGGTCTGTATTTTTTCTCATAAAGTCACCAGTCCCATCATGGGTACTCAACCCTGATGACCTTACCTAATTCTAGTTACCTCACAAAGACTCTACCTCCTAATGCCATCAGTATATGAATTGGAGGATTAAGTTTTCAACACATGATATTTGGGAGACACATCCCAACCATAGCAGGCCCCATGCCCCATTGAATATACTTTCTTTTTTTGAGATGGAGTCTTGCTCCTGCAGGCTGTAGTGCAATGGTACGATCTTGGATCACTGCAACCTCCACTGCCTGGGTTCAAGCAATTCTCCCACCTCAGCCACCCAAGTAGTTGGGATTACAGGCATGCGCCACCATGTCCAGTTAATCTTTGTATTTTTAGTAAAAACAGGGTTTTGCCATGTTGGCCAGGCTGGTCTTGAACTCCTGACCTCAAGTGATCCACCCACCTTGGCCTCCCAAATTACTGGGATTACAGGCCTGAGCCACCACGCCTGGCCAGATGTAGGTCTTTTAAAACCACACTTGGAATGCTCATAGGCAACAATACTGCATTATTAGCTCCCACTCTAACAATAAAAAACCTCATGCTATTTTCATTTTATTTTCAAGATGGAGTGTCACTGTCACCCAGGCTGGAGTGCAGTGGTGTGATCTTGGCTCACTGTAACCTCTGCCTCCCAGTCTCAAGGGATTCTCCTGCTTCAGCCTACCAAGTAGCTGGGATTACAGGCGTGCGCCACAACGCCCAGTTAATTTTTGTAATTTCAGTAGAGACGGGGTTTCACCACGTTGGCTAGGCTGGTCTCAAACTCCTGACCTCAAGATGATCTGCCCACCTCAGCCTCCCAAAGTTCTGGGATTACAGGCATGAGCCACTGAGCCTGGCTAGGCTATTTTCATATTTTTTAGTATATGTTTTAATAGCACAAATGAAAGCTGGTCTCAAATTTAAGGAGAATTTTTCAAGAGAAATTTAGGATGCATTAAAACATATTAGAAAAGTCAACTTCAGAAATTTGAAAAACATTTTCTTACTAGAAGTATTAAAACTATTTTCTGACTCAATAGAGTGCTTACAGCTATTTCATTGCTCAAATTACTATCATGTGCACCAATAAAAACATTGTCAAAAATAGCTATTTGTATGGTTTTAGGGTTGGCCTTAAAGGGATCTGGATCTTTAGAGCAGTGGTTCTCAGACTTCAGCACTGCATACACCAGAATCCCCTGGGGCACTTGTTAAAACACCAAATGCTGGGTCCTGTCCCAGAGTTTCTGACTCAGTAGCAACTGCCAAGTGGGGTCTGAGAATGTGCATTGCTAACAAGTTTCCAGTTATGCCATGCTGCGGGCCTGGGAATTACACTTTGAGAAGAACTGCTTTGGGCATCATTTTCTAGCTCTGAAAAGCCAGAGGGCCAAATCCAATCTGTCACATGTCTGTATAAAGTTTTATTGTAACAATGAAATAATAATATGTATATTGGTCTCCTCTTCCAGTTCCTGGCATAGAGCTCCTAAATCTCTTGGAATTTCCTGGATGATATGACCAACTTTTGTTCTAATGCAGTGACTCTTGGTGGGCTCCTGGATAGTCTCAAAATGAGAGGCTGGTTGCCAGGTGAATTAACTATGTGTTTAGAGGGTTAGAACTTTCAGCTCCACTCCCTGATCCTATGGGGAGGGGAGAGGTGCTGAAGGTTGAGTTGGTCACCAATGGCCAATGATGATATACTCAATCACGGCTATGTAATGAAACCTCCATTAAAACCTTCCAAAAAATGGAATCAGTAGAGCTTTGGATTGATGAACACATCCACATGCTGAAGGGTAGTGCCCCTTAACTACATGAGGACAGAAGCTCCTGCTCTTGGGACCTTTCCAAAGCTCACCCTTTGCATCTCTTTATCAGGCTGTTCAACTGTATCCTTTATTATATCCAGTATTCATATGATAAACTGATCCCTGAGTTCTGTTAGCTGTCCTAGTAAATTAATCAAATTTGTTAAGAGGGGGTCATGGGAATCCCAACTTATGGTCAGTTGATCAGAAATACAGGCTAAAACCAGGGACTTACAAAAGTATCTAATGTTGGGGCAGTCTTGTGGGCTTGAGCCTTAAACCTGTGGGATCCAACACTATCTCTAGGTATAATGTCAGAATTGAACTGAATTACAGGACACCAAGTTGGTGTCCACTGGAGAACTGGTGATTGGTGGGAAGAAATCCCTACACGTTTTGGTGAGCAAAGGTGAAGTGGTGAGTGGTGCTCCTACTGTCTCACACACAATCACACTTACTTATTTACATATTGTTTGTGACTGCTTTCTCAGTACAGTTGTAGAACTGAGTAGTTGCAATAAACTTTACAGCCTGCAAAGCCTTTTTTGGTCTTTACAGAAGAAGTGTGCTGATCCCTGCTCCAGAGCATTATCTTCTAGTCCACAGCCAGACCTGTCAACATAGCCTCCTGGATTGGACAATTACAGATAACTCTGTAAGACTGCTGCAATGACTAGGGCTTATTGTTAATTTTATAAATTACTTTGTATAAGTCATTTATAGTTGCATGTAATTTTTTAAATGTTTGCACAAAACCCTGCTTTATATTCAGATCACTATTTTAATTCTCTTAAATGAAAAGGTTTTTTAAAGAGGTATTCACACACCTTGGAAGAGAAAGAGCTTTCGTGATTGTCTATGTTAACTGGTAACAAAGGAAAACTGGAAGGATGCAGCATTTATTATAATGGTTGCATCTCATAGAGTTGTACACATAAGAAAAAAATCTCTTGGAGTCCAAATTATGCTTGGAAATCTAAGTCACCTTTAAAATACAGTATACAACATTTACAGACTATGTTGGAGGCAGATTCTCAATATGTCCAACACAGCCAGTTTTTCTTTCAGTGTTCAAACAGATGGCTCATTCTTTGGGTGAGCACCAGATGAAGTAGTTGGCTTGCATTTGAGGCCATCTTGTATAAAAAATACTTATCTTTAAACACTAGAATCACACTCTGCACAGTGAGAAGCTCACACTGCAAGCCACAAAGAATCTATGACCAATTGAGGGAACAGCAGATTAATGTCTCCCTTTTAACACTTATGCTGGGGAATACTCTTCAGAGAGAGAAGCAGGCAGAAGTGACTACCCAACTTAAAAGTCTCAACCTTTCCCTCTCTTTCTCTCTGGCCCAGCACATATAATTGTATTCCATAAGCTCAAATGTGCCTCAGATGGGACTACCCTATGATCATAAAGAAACTAGTAACGCAATAAAGATCTTAAAATAGTTTCTTATATCCCATTCCTGATACCAATTTCTGTCATTTACATGCTCAGCTTACAAATAAAAGATAAGCCCTGGCAAATTTATAAGCAAAAATATTTATTTTTAAGATATGTCAGGACCAGAAGCAATAGCTCACATCTGTAATCCCAACACTTTGGGAGCCCAAGGTGGGCATATCACTGGAGCCCAGGAGTTCGAGATAAGCTTGAGCAACGTGGTGAAACTCTTGTTACTAGAAAAAATACAAAAATTAACCAGCTACTTGGGAGGCAGAAGTGGGAGGATCGCTTGAGCCAGGGAGGCACAGGTTGCAATGAGCCAAGATAGCACCACTGCACGCCAGTCTAGGCAAACAGAGCCAGACACCATCTCAAAAAAAAAAAAAAAAGAGAAATAAAATTTTAAAAGCAACTTTCAAATCTTTAGATGAAATTGAAACTATTCCTTATAGAGCACACAGGCACAGAATCTTTGTTTTATATAAGCTTGTATTGAAAATAAACCGATATTCATTACACTTACATATTTGATAGTTACAAATTATAATGTACATTATAGACACTTGCATCTATGTATGCACATAAACTGGCTATATTTTAATAATGAGATTGCCTCCGTAGAGTAAATGACACAATAAATGTTCAACTATTTTGAATGGTTGCTATTTCCATTTTATGGTCAGTAATATGTCTTCATTGTTTTGAAAATGTAGGCATCTGAAATAAGTAGTCAACAGCATTCATCTGTAGTAAGTGCTAAGAATGTTATACATGAACAAAACCACTTATAAAAGCATCTTACGCATTCCTTTGAAACAGGTGAAAAATAACAGACATAACTTGCTTTAAAAAGTCATAAACAGCTGCTTTTCTGCTAACAATTTTGCTTTTAGCATTTCAGATTAATGTTTTTCACTCAGATAATTTACAAATGTGCATTTAACCAGTATTTATAGACCAACATAATTTTGTTTGCATAATAAGTTGTAATTTGTAAGATACCAAGTAACAATGCAAAGGTATTACAACTATCAATGGCTTCTTCATCCTAAAACATTTATGCCTTTTGATTAGTTGCTAGCTATAAACCTTTTATATTCATTTTGTTAAGTATTTGACTACTCAAACTTAAGCAGCTTGTCTTGAGAAAACTTTGAAATATATTCTTGCCTTTTTACTCTGATGATGGTTTAGATTCTGGATATCTGGAGAATCTAACCGTTTTTGGATATATGTGTTGCTAAACCACTCATTTTAAAATAATACTAGTTGGGTCTAAAATAGAGTTTCAAGGTTAAGAAACTTCAAATCTATGGTCCAAGTGCAGTGGTGTTTACACCTCACAACCAGTTACAGATTTCTTTGTTCCTCCCTCACTCCTACTGCTTCACTTGATTAGACTTAAAACAAAGAAAGATCGAAAGAAATTTCAAATCTAGGAAGAATACCTGTCATCAAATAGCTGATCAACCATAAGCACAAGGGTAAAATGAGCACACTAAAAGCCACACAAAGCCTAGCAAATAACGAACGAAATAGCAATGATATCCAACTAATAATCAAAGATTTTATATACAAGCTTTTGTTCTAATTCATGATTTGTGTAGTTTCTGAAACCAGCTAGCTGGAAGGAGCTTCACTAAACTGAGCAAAAACTTAAGGTAACATCTCAGAAGATCTTTAAATCTTAGATGTGCACTGTATGTTAACACAATGTTGAAAAGAATTCGAAAAAAACAAAAGTAAAAATCTTAGATGTGCAAGAACTAAGTCATGCTTTTCAACCTGGGTTGCATATTAGCATAACCACAACATGGTTACAAAACACCCAAACCCTTGCCCCATCCTTAGAAACTCTGGTTCAACTGTCTGCTGTGGGAACACAGACTGCTGTGTTTATTAAAAACATGCTGGCCAGGTGTGTTGGCTCATGCTTGTAATCCCAGCACTTCTGGAGGCCAAGGCAGAAGGATTGCTTGAGCCAAGGAGTTCGAGACTAGCCTGGGCAATATAGTGAGACCCTATCTCACTATATACTAATACAAAAATTAGCCAGGCATGGCAGTTTGCACCTGTAGTTCCAGCCACTCAGGAGGCTGAGGCAAGAGGATTGCCTGAGCCCAGGAGGTTGGGCCTACAGTAAGCCATGATTGTGCCACTGCACTCTAGCCTAGGTGACAGAGACAGACCCTGTCTCAAAAGACACACACACACACACACACAAAACAAAAACAAAAAAAACATTTATGAAATTCTAATATATCAACAGGGCTGAGAGCCACTGAACTAGATGAAAGGATTAAATGAAAAGGTAAGAGACAGGACAGGCATGGTGGTTCACGCCTGTAATCCCAGCACTTTGGGAGTCCGAGGTGGCGGATCACTTGAGGTCAGGAGTTCAAGGCCAGACTGGCCAACATGGTGAAACCCCCATCTCTACTAAAAATACAAAAATTAGCTGGGTGTGGTAGCATGCGCCTGTAATCCCAGCTACTCAGGAGGCTAAGGTGGGAGAAACGCTTGAACCCAGGAGGTGGAGGTTACAGTGAGCCGAGATCACACGCTGCACTCCAGCCTGGGCAGCAGAGCCAGATCCTGTCTCAAAAATAAAAACCAAAAAAGTTAGCCAGGCATGGTGGCACATGCCTGGCCTCCCAGCTAATCATGAGGCTGGGGCAAGAGAAACACTTAAACCTAGGAGGCAGAGGTTGCCGTAAGCCAAGATTGCACCATTGTACTCCAGCCTGCATGACAGAAGGTGACTCTGTCTCAAAAAAAAAAAAAAAGGAAAGCAGACAACAATCTAGAAAGCTGAAGGTCTGTCATGGAAATTATCTCATTCATGCTAATATAAAAAATTAATATTAGTGACTAAATTATTAAGAATGAGCACATTCTCACTGTGCATAATTTTTTTTTTTTTTTTTTTTTTGAGATGGAGTTTCGCTCTTGTTGCCCAGGCTGGAGTGCAATGGCACAATCTAGGCTCACTGCAACCTCCTCCTCCCGGATTCAAGTGATTCTCCCATCTCAGCCTCCCAAGTAGCTAGGATTACAGGCATGTGCCACCATGCCCGGCTAATTTTGTATTTTTAGTAGAGACAGGGGTTTCACCATGCTGGTCTCAAACTCCTGACCTCAAGTGATCCACCCACCTCGGCCTGAAAGTGCTGGGATTACAGACGTGACCCACCGTGTCCAACCTCATTGTGCTTAATTTTAAAGACCCTTAAAATAAAACCAATTCAACTTTCCTTCTTAATCTCCTAGGAATTTGAGACTAGGGATATAAGAAATTCATTAATGAACTGAAGAACCCAAGAAGGTTCCTAACAGGTCGATCCAGAAAGTCTTCTATCAGCTTTAGGGAGGGACTCCCAGGAGTTCATCTGTCAAAGGCCAGATCTTCTACCTCTACTCTGGATTCCACTTGCTTCTGAACCTCATTCTACATTAATTAAACATTCCTTTCTATACCTGATCTATCTCCCGGATCCATCCTACCAGCATTTAAATACTTGTCTCTTCCCCCATCTTAAAACATGCATCCCTGGACCCCCTATCGGTATCCTTGCCCACAATCCTATCCTAACAGTGTCTCCTTGCTCAGTGCACAACAAGACCATCAGCACAGCTACTGAGAATCCTCGGAGTATCGCCTCAAAACAAATCATCACATTCTTCTGTGATACTGCCTTAAAATATAATCTCCCAATCATGTCACCTCTCTCTAAGTCCACTGCTACTTACTGAAGTCTGATCCAGCATTGCCCCTGGACTGTATGTGTTAGTAAAAGCCTTGTTAACTGTGTAGCCTCATATCCACTTTTCTCCTCTCGAATCCACTCTCCACACTGTAGCCTGACTAGTCTCATCTTAGGCAAGTACCGAACCATGCTCCACATTTTCCATATGGGAAGTCCACTTTTTTTTTCAAACAGAGCTCATATGATTGTTGCGAAGATCAAATACTAGACAAAACCACTTAGCAACTGCAAAGCATAATACGTGGTAGCTATTATTAGTTTAACACCCAAATATTTAATACCAATTGAACTACTGACATTAGAAGATATACTATAATATTCAGGGACTCAAAGAGCCTGCAAAGTCTTGTTCAATCTGCCCTCCACCAACATTTCAGTATCATCTTAGACTTGATCCACCAGCCTCACTCGAAGCCGTCACAATGGGAGGCCCTTTGCCTGGAATGCTCTCCCTGCTCTACTTGGCCAACAAACTCCTGCTCATCTTTCAAGTTCTAACCTAAATCATAATTTCTCAGAAAGTCTACCCTGACCCTCCCACTGCACAACCCCATAAACACTAGGTCTTCCAAACCTACTGTGCAACTTGCTGGAACAACACATCTGTGGTAACCTGTTCTATGACCTTCCTTCCCATGAGACTATGAATCCCGTGAAGATCCTGTCTGTAATTCCACCAAGCAGCACCATGAATAGAACAATATAGGTTTTCAAATATTTGGTAACTGACTTTAATGACATAACTGAAAAAAAACAACCACCCTTTAAGTGCTATACTCAAGAAGCCTGTGACTCCCTTTAGGATGAGTGGGTTAATTATTGGTGTTTCTCTTTTTCTGTGTCTTCCCTGAGTTTCACCAACCAGAAAGGCCATACCATAGAGTAAAAAAGTACCTTCATTTTTTTTATGTCTAATAAAACTTTTGTGGAGGTGATAAGAGATCCCTTGGACTTTTTTTTTTTTTTTTTTTTTTTTGAGAGTTTCACTCTTGTCACCCAGGCTGGACTACAATGGTCTGATCTTGGCTCATTGCCACCTCCATCTCCTGGGTTCAATCGATTCTCCTGCCTCAGCCTCCCAAGTAGCTAGGATTACAGGCACCCACCATACTAATTAGCATGCCCAGCTAATTTCTGTATTTTTAGTAGAGACTTGGTTTTACCATGTTGGCCAGGCTGTTCTCAAACTCCTGACCTCAAGTGATCCACCCGCCTTGGCCGCTCAAAATACCGGGATTACAAGCGTGAGCCACCATGCCCAGCCCTTGGTCTATCTTATTATAAACTTAGGAAACTTTACAGTGAAGGAAAAATGTTGATTTGCTTTCCCATCCTAGATTGTAACTAATAGATCAGGATCTCAATTTTTCTTTAACTCATTATCTTAGTTACCTGTACTTGTTACTGACTATTGAATCACGGGATGAGAAAAAATTCCTGTAGATTTCCATCTCCAAGAGTTTAACTATATATACTACTTCCATTAAAAGTTAAATAAAAGGGCCAGGAGCAGTGGCTCATACCTGTAATTCCAACACTTTGGGAGGCTGAGGCAGTTGGATCACCTGAGCTCAGGAGTTTGAGACAAGCGTGGCCAACATGGCGAAACTCTGTCTCTACTAAAAATATAAAAATTACCTGGGCATGGTGGCACGTGCCTGTAATCCCAGCTACTTGGGAGGCTGAGGCAGGAGAATAGCTTGAACCTGGGAGGCAGAGGTTGCAGTGAGCAGAGATCATGCCACTGCACTCCACCCTGAGCGACAAGAGCAAAACTCTATCTCAAAAAAAAAAAAAAAAAAAAAAACCTGGCCACGGTGGCTCACATCTAATCCTAGAACTTTGGGAGGCTGAGACAGGTGGATCATCTGAGATCGGAAGTGGAAGTTCCAGACCAGCCTGACCAACATGGAGAAACCCTGTCTCTACTAAAAATACAAAATTAGCCAGGTGTGGTGGTGCATGCCTGTAATCCCAGCTACTAGGGAGGCTGAGGCAGGAGAATCGCTTGAAGCTGGGAGGCAGAGGTTGCAGTGAGCAGAGACTGCGTGACTGCATTCCAGCCTGGGCAACCCTCCATCTCAAAAAAATGTTAAATAAAAGATCAACAATCCTTATATCAAGCACTATATAAATACCTTCACCCAGAAGCATGTTTATACATTGTTTCCTACCCTTAAGCTAGTTTTCTACTGAATTTAATTAACTTAAACTAGTCTTCCCAACTCAATTGGCTCAGAAACGCTTGGTTTTCTTCCCACTAAGTATGTGTTGCTTTCATTCTAGTAAGTGGCATGTGAATTTTTTAAAACAGACCTTAAATTACCTGAAGGAACTTTACATATTAAGAAGTAAAATCAAAACTAAAAGTGCAAATACCCATAATATCCATATAATCAAGTTTATTGTATACATCTTTATTTTTACATACAAATTTTCTTAAAGCAGTGTACTTTTTCTCTGAGCTTCTTCACTGAGAGGTGATGACTCATTTTTCCCTTAAAGTTTATTTCTGAAAACTGAGTCCTAGGCCCGGCTTTGTGGCTCATGCCTGTAATCCCCGCACTTTGGGAGGCTGAGGAGGGCAGATCACGAGGTCAGGAGTTCAAGACCAGCCTGACCAACACGGTGAAACCCTGCCTCTACTAAAAATACAAAAATTAGCCAGGTGTGGTGGCATGCACCTATAATCCCAGCTACTCAGGAGGCTGAGGCAGGAGAATCGCGTGAACCCGGGAGGCAGAGGTTGCAGTGAGTCGCGACTGGACCACTGCACTCCAGCGTCAGTGACAGACCAAGGCTCCGTCTCAAAAAAACAAACAAACCTGAGTCCTGGCTTCTGGCTCAGCTCTTTCTCAGTCTGCCTTAGGGTTTCATCCACACTTGCTTTAACTCTGTTTTAAGGTAGGTAAAGCTGATTTTTCCAGGTATTTCTTTTTCCATCTTCTTTTATTCCCTACTATCATCTTCAATTAATTCTATGTCACTCTCTTACCTATCGGTTTTCTAATTCATTTCTAAAGTAAAATTTCTCCTTTTCAACCAATCTTAAAATCTTTAAAAAAAAAAAATACATTTTCCATTGCCCAATTTTGCTCCTTCTGCATAATTGGAATATTTCTATTTGCTACAGATCACACACAGAGCATTAATGTTAAAGTCTCTTAATGTACTATCTTCCATCTGAAATAATTAAACATGAGAAAAATAGTACTTACACAACTTATCATATTAAACTCCTCACCGGAAGGGAACTGGTTAGAAAAGGACTTCAGAGTCAGTAAGGGCCAGAAAGAACCTCAGGATGCAGGCTGGTCCTGAATCCAGCAGCCAAGAGGCTTTGGGTAAGGTTTCAATTTCGCTTGATAAGGAAGGGGGCAGTGCAAAAGGCAAAGCACAAGCTTTGAAAGTGGTCTCTGCTGTCAAAATCTACATCATGAACCGATTAAGGAATGAAGACACAAATGGCTCAAAACCTGTGACTAAATATACAGCAGACTGCTTAAGTGCTGAAAAAGTTTGAACAATTTGAACAACTAGGAAATAGATCAGCAAGAACCAAAACAAACATGGACAGCTTCATGAAATAGCCAGTTCTTAAAGAACAGAGAGAACATGAGTTGAGAAGAGAATGAGTGAATTCCCAAGCACACAATGCATTTACTTAAGTCTAAAGATGTCAACGTAAGTAAAAATAAGTGTGTTAGGTCAATTCATAGGAAAGGAAAGCAGGTTATGAAGAATCCTGAAAACATAAGAATTTAGATTTAACTCATTAAATGCTTATGAGCAGAAAAGTAGAAAAAATCAAATAGCTGATGTTGAAAAATGCTGAACAATGTAGAAAAGAATACAAAAATAATAATAAAAATCCTAAATGTGCAAGAACTAAGTCATGCTTCTCAACCTGGGCTCACTCTCATTCATAGCAACTATTTGGGCAACAGACTAAAAGGCCACAAAGAAGGACCTTTGAGATTTAAAGACCAGCCCTGCCACTTACTAGTTTTTTAGTGTATTTAAGTCCAGTTACTTTATTTCAGATGAGATCGGGCACATTCAGGGTAATATGGCCATAGACCAGTTATTTTATTTCTAAGCTTTAGTTTACTCTGTAAAACTGATGAGAAAAAGCCCAGCTCACTGGACCACAGTGACAATTAAATGAGATAACACAAGTAAAGGTCCAATAGAGACTATGGGATATAGTAAGTGTTCAAGTAGTGTTAGAAGTTATTAAGGCTGGGCACAGTGGCTTATAACTATAATCCCAGCACTTTGAGAGTCCAAGGTGGGTGGATCACCTGAGGTCAGGAATTTGAGACCAGCCTAGCCAACATGGCAAAACCCATCTCTACTAAAACTAGAAAAATTAGTCAGGTGTGGTGCCGTGGGCCTATAATCCCAGCAACTCAGGAGGCTGAGGCAGGAGAATCACTTGAACTGGGGAAGCAGAGGTTGCAATGAGCCGAGAACACACCACTATACTCCTGCCTGGAAGACAAAGCAAGACTCTGCCTCAAAAAAGAAAAAAAAAGTTATTAAGGACAGGCATGGTGGCTCATACCTGTAATGCCAGCACTTTGGGAGGCCAAGGTGGGTGGGTCACGAGGTCAGGAGTTCAAGACCAGCCTGGCCAACATGGTGAAACCCCGTCTCTACTAAAAATACAAAAATTAGCTGGGTGTGGTGGTGGGCACCTGTAATCATAGCTACTCGGGAGGCTGAGGTAGATAATTGCTTGAACCCGGGAGACAGAGGTTGCAGTGAGCTGAGATCATACCACTGCACTCTAAACTGGGCAACAGAGTAAGACACTGTCTCAAAAAATAATAATAATTAAAAATTTAAAAATATCCAGGCATGTGCCTATAGTCTCAGCTACTTGGGAGGCTGAGGCAGAAGGATTACTTGAGCCTGGGAGGCAGAGGTTGCTATGACATATGCATGCACTACTGTACTCCAACCTTGATGATAGAGCGGAACCCTATCTCAGAAAAAAAAAAAATTAAGACAGTGGCAATAATGCAGATGTGCAGATGTGCAATTAAGGTTCAAATAAGAGCAGCAGACCAGAACGCCAAATACCTATCCCTTCAACATAGAAATACTACTCTAATTGTTAAAAGAAACACTTCTACCTCTTGCAGATCTCAATAAGAAATATACTTAGGGAAAGTAAAGGACCATAACTACAGGTCCCAAACAAGAGTAAGTACCACAGCAGTTAAGAAGGAATCATGGAGTGAATGATCAGAGTTATGCATTTGTATAGGAAGCAGTAGGAAATACTGTTACATGATGTGCAAGTTGCAAATATTTGTATAAAAGAAATGGGAAAATATCTTTAGTATGATAAACAGCTTCTATAAATTGGTAATAAAGACCAATCCCTCCTCACCCCCCAAAATGAGAAAAGAATAGTGTTCACAAGAAGACAAATATCCAAACAGCCAGAAATATATAATATATAATTGAACTTGAACTCCTGTGTGTGTGTGTGTGTGTGTGTGTGTGTGTATATATATATATATATATATATATATATATATATATATAAGCTCACTCTCATTTATAAGAGATGCACTTTGTTTTTTTTTTTGTTTGTTTGTTTGTTTTTAAAGATTGCAAAGCGCTTACCATGGGATAACACAGTGAGAAGTTGAGAGGAAACTCTCACGTCTAAGAAGGCAAGAACTATCAAAATTAAAAACACAGCCTTTGGCCCATTTCCACATCTAGGAATCCATCCTACAGCTAAACTTACACAGCACTATTTTTTCTAAGAGCAAAATATTACAAAGCACTAAATAAATCATGGAACATTAATAAAGTACAGCATACTACTGTGAAGCTGACAGAAGGAAGCTGCTTTGTACATGAACATACAGTAACTTCTAAGATACACTAAGTGAAAAAAGTAGGTACAGGATACCACACTATTACTTTCATGGGGAAAAAATTTTAAAAAGTTAGTAAATTTGTAGAATATCTCTGATGGGCATATAAAATTAGTAAAAATAGCTGTCCTTGGTTAGAGGAACCAATAACTAAGGTTCAAAAGAACATAATTGGAACTTTCTGCTGAATGCCTTTATTGAGATGGAGTTTCGCTCTTGTTGCCCAGGTTGGAATGCAATGGTGCAACCTTGGCTCACTGTAACCTCCATCCCCATAGGTTCAAGCAATTCTCTTGCCTCAGCCTCCTGACAGCTGGGATTACTGGCATGTGCCACCATGCCCGGGTAATTTTGTATTTTTAGTAGAGACGGAGTTTTACCATGTTAGTCAGGCTGGTCTTGAACTCCTGACCTCAGGTGATTTGCCCACCTTGGTCTCCCACAGTGCTGGAATTACAGGCGTGAGCCACCGCACCCAGCCCTGGATGACTGTTTTTACAAGATGGAGTCTTGCTATGCTGCCCAGGCTGAACTTGAACTCCTGTATTTAAGCAGTCCTTTTGCTTCAGCCTTCCAAGTAGCTAAGAATACAGGGACATGCCACCACACCCAGTTCTGAATGCCTATCTTGAATATGTTACTGATGTAAAAAAAATTGTGAAAAGATAAACGAGAATAAAATGAAACAAGATGTTCAGTTACCTAGACTATCTATGTTGTGGGAAGACAGGTGGCTTGGGCATTTTTATCCATTTCTGTAATATATTGAGCTTATTTTCATAATAAAATATTTTAAAGAAGATAAAGAGTATAAAGGAGGAAATTCCTGAAAAGAATACAAAAAAGATCTAGAGGGTAGGATGAATATGGAATATTTATGCTATAATAGGCAAGGCTAAATAAAGCAGACTGTTTGTTAGTTACTTACAATGAGATCTACAACCGTGCCTTCCACAGTCTGAACTAATGCTTGCAGAACTGTGAAAGACCAGGCTGGCGACTAAACTCTCGGCATTTTTTATGCTGCACAAAACAGTCTAAACTTCAGTTCACAGGCCTTTGACATTAGAGCTGAAAAAGATGAAAATACTATTAAGATTAAACTGATACATCAGTATGGGGCCATTCTAGGAAGAAATGTAGCCTCCTTCTGGTCAACAGACATATCTTATGTGGCTTTGGTAGTGTCTGAAAGGTCTGGAAGAGCCACAAAATCCAGAAGCTATGCATTTTCAAAGCCAACCACCCATATAAGGACAATGTGGTTTCCTTCAGAGAGGTACTTTCGGTGTGTTTTCCTGTGCTGTTGTCTGACTAGGCTTATTGCTTTCATGTACCTAACTTTTCTGGTCTCCAGACACTGAGTTTCTGACTGCTAACAGCAATTGAATTAAGTCACCAGATCAGATACAAACTAAAGGGTCTGTATCTGAGACCAGCCTGGGGAACACAGTGAAACCTCGTCTCCACAAAAAAAAAAAAAAAAAAAACATTAGCCAGCTGTGGTGGCAAGTGCCTATAGTCGCAGCTACTAGGGAGGCTGAGATGGGAGGACTGACTGAGCCTGGGAGATTGAGGCCAGCTACTAGGGAGGCTGAGATGGGAGGACTGACTGAGCCTGGGAGATTGAGGCTACAGTGTGCTGAGCCTCACAATTTTGCAAGCATTAGTTCAGATTATGGAAGGCACAGTTGTAAATCTCATTGTTAGGACTAGAAGGGTGGTGGTAGATCTGGAAAGGCACAGCAGGGGAACACAAGATGCAGGGTACCTTCTAGGGGTGTAGAGACTCAAGAGCCAGAATGCCCAGAGTTGAGTCCTGGCTTCCCCACTTACTAACCTGGCACTAATGAGTTACTTAATCTCTGTCTCGTTTTTCCCCATCCATAAAACCGTGATTTAAGGGTACCCACCTCATAGTTGTTTAGGGTTCAGTGAATAAATATTTGTAAAGCATTAGCATAGTGCCTGGCAGAGAATTCATTTAAAATTTATTGCATGCCTACCATGAGCTCAGTTCTAATAAAAATTAAAATTCAGACTTTACATTTGATAGGTACTGACTGCAAAGGAAAAAAGAGCAAAGTTGAAAGTACAGTGGAGGTTTAGAAATTATCTACAGAAAGGTAATTAAAATCCTGACAATAGATATTACTCAAGGGAAAAAATTTAAATAAAAATCAAAAAGCAGATGACTAAGTTTCAAAAGCAACAATAACAACAACAACAAAAAAAAACAACTCTCTGATTGGATGTGGGAAGACAGGAAGATGAGAAGTCAGATAAATCATGACTAGAATAGTTTATCACTTGAAGGCCAGGAGCAGCAGCACACATTTGTAATCCCGACACTTGGGGAGGCCAAGGAGGATGAATCACTTGAGGTCAGGAGTTTGAGCCTGGCCAACATGATGAATCTCTGTCTCTACTAAAAATACAAAAATTAGCCGCATGTGGTGGCAGGTGCCTGTAATCCCGACTACTGGAAACACTAAGGCATGAGAGTTGCTTGAATCCTGGAGGCGGAAACTGCAGTGAGCCAAGATCAAACCACTGCACTCCAGCCTGGGTGATGAAGCAAGATTGTCTTCAAAAAAAATAGTGGTATCACTTCAGAAACTTCCAATAACAATAAATCCATTGCACACTGGTAAATTTTTATTTTTGTTTTTTTGAGACCAAGTTTCACTCTCACTCAGCCTGGAGTGCAGTGGCATGATTTCAGCTCACTGCAACCTCCACCTCCCAGGCTCAAGCAATTCTGTCTCAGCCTCCTGAGTAGCTGGGACTATAGGTACCCACCACCACACCCAGGTAATTTTTGTATTTTTAGTAGAGATGGGGTTTCACTGTATTGGCCAGGCTGGTCTCAAACTCCTGACCTTGTGATCTGCCCGTCTTGGCTTCCCAAAGTGCTGGAATTACAGGCGTGAGCCACTGTGCCTGGCTAATTTTTAGTTTTAAAGCACTCATCATCTCACTAGATCCAATAATGGCCCCATGAGGCAGAGAAATCATCTCCATTTTATAACTGAAAAAAGTTTAGATATTAAAATATTGCCTAGGATCACACAGCTCCTAAGTTATAAAACTGAACATCAAATCCGCTATTTTATGTATATCATATTCTCCTGTAAAAATTCTGTAAGAATCAGGATAACTCTAGCTTCATTCAATGCAGCAAGTATTATGCCCAATCCCATTTTTTAAAAATAAAAACCAAAGGACACAATAAAGACATCTGGTTTTTTGTTTGTTTGTTTGTTTTTTGAAATAGTCTTGCTGTACCAGGCTGGAGTGCAGTGGCACAATCTCAGCTCATTGCAGCCTCAACCTCTCAGGCTCAATCAGTCCTCCCACCTCAGCCTCCCTAGTAGCTGGGGCTACAGGCACCTACCACTACAGCTGGCTAATTTTTTTTTTTTTGTACAGACGGGGTTTCACCATGTTCCCCAAGCTGGTCTCAAACTCCTGGGCTCAAGCAATCCTCCCACCTTGCCTCCCAAAACGCTGGGAATACAGGTATGAGCCACTGCGCCTGGCCAAAATTTGTTAATCAGTAAGTCAGAAATAAGCATACCCAGAAAAAATACATGACATTTTCCCTTTGCCCTACAAATATATTTGTTTTACTGATTTTTTTTAAAAATCTTTGCTCATTCCCCCTAAAAAATATCTGGGCATTTACTATAAGTTAGGTACAGCTACAATGTTAATGTGAAGACTCACATCATCATTGTACCTCATAAATGTGCAGGAATTTTATGTGTCAATGAAAAACAAACAAAAAAAAGATTCTCTTCTCAGAGAGCTTAAAAGAGAGACACAGGTAAATACACAATTTTGACATAATGTGACAGATACTACAATGAGAATATGCACAGGAGCAGTGATCCAATCTGGGGAGAGGCAGGTGTTGTGCCAGGAAAAAAATGAATGGAAGGTAGAGGGGAATTAGTCAAGTAGCACAACTGCAAGGAACTGGGAAAGTGTACCAGGCAATGTGTGTACAAACAGGCTTAAGAGTAATCAACATAGGGAAACATCACACACCACGGCCTGTCAGGGGATGGGGGGAAGGGGAGGGAGAGCATTAGGACACATACCTAATGCATGAGGGGCTTAAAACCTAGATGATGGGTTGATAGGTGCAGCAAACCACCATGGCACATGTATACCTATGTAACAAACCTCCATGTTATGCACATGTATCCCAAAACTTAAATTTAAAAATAAAAGGAGTAATCAGTAATGCTTATACCACATTTACATAATATTCACTCAATTTTAATTATGTTATCTTTTATTATTTTACAATGTTTTTCAAAAATGCTGTTACAGTTGCCTTAACTGCTCTATATGATCTGGAATAAAAGAACACTTCGAACATACAAACATCAAGCTGTAATACCTACTTGTCCTGAACCATTACTACCAAAGGGATGTAGTTTTTAAATAAGCAGATGTGTGGCAATGCAAAATATAATACAAATTTGTTAGAACAGTAAACTTTGTTTTAATGGCTATAGAAAGAAGGTGGTTTTATTTTCTTTTTTCAACTCATCTGGTTCTGGCAGCAAGTTATATTATGCATTTAGAGCAACAGGTGCCCTCAAAGTTTTGGTTTTTTGTTTTCGTTTTTCAGTTTGTGCATGTCACTTGAATCAGAAACCAGACACATGAAAAAAAAAATATATATCATCCTCAATACCCCCTATAACTCTCCCTCCAGAAGGTCACAATGGTAAGTGAACTCAAGACTCTCACTGGTGATGGTATTTTACAATGAAAACACAAGAAAACCCTTTGGGGTCCAATTTTCACACTGCATTCTCCAAATAGTAAAATAGCAACTCTACATGTTGATGAAAAGGAATTTCAATTTCTTCCTGTTTTCAGTCATATCAACATTAAAATGTATTTGGATTTAATTTCCAAAAAGAAAACTTCATTTACCAAATATTTCAGAAATTTAATAAAGCATTACATATATGTAAATTAGCACTTATCTACCAAAAAAAATTATATGTATATGTATTTATTTATCTTACCTTCACTGGAGTTCTTTTTTTCTGGCTGGACATGAGAAACAGGATTAAGTGATCAATGCTGGTTTTATTTCTTCTTAAGCAATAATTTGGGTCTTTATCATTCAATACAACTGCAGCATTTTCAAAATAAATTCACAAAAGGCAATACAAAGAAACACCTACTGAATAGGCTTCTGTCAAGCAAT
>CAUYQU010035622.1:0-42590 GCA_963574635.1 Cheracebus regulus
TAATTCAACCATTGTGGAAGACAGTGTGGTGATTCCTCAAGGACCTAGAAATAGAAATTCCATTTGACCCAGCAATCCCATTACTGGGTATATACCCAAAGGATTATAAATCATTCTACTATAAGGACACATGTATACGAATGTTCATTGCAACACTGGTTACAATAGCCCAGACCTGGAACAACCCACATCCGCATCAATGAGAGAGTGGACAGGGCAACTGTGGCGCCGCTACACCATGGAATACTATGCAGCCATAAGAAACGATGAGTTCGTGTCCCTTTCCAGGGACATGGATGAACCTGGAAACCATCATTCTCAGCAAACTGACGCAAGAACAGAAAATCAAACACCACATATTCTCACTCCTAGGTGGGTGTTGAACAATGAGAACACATGGACACGGGGGGGGGAGCATCACACACTGGGGTTTGTCGGGGGGAAATAGGGGAGGGACAGTGGGGGGTGGGGAGTTGGGGAGGGAGAGCATGGGGAGAAATGCCAGATATAGGTGATGGGGAGGAAGGCAGCAAATCACACTGCCATGTGTGTACCATGCAAATAGTTTCTAAGAAGGCTTTATTGTAACCATACCCAGGAATGGTGGTTATTCATGGCTGGGAAGCAGCTGCACCAAGAGAGATTAAAATCTAAAGGTGTTGACTGGATGGAGAGAAGAGAACAGAAGCTGCCTGGGAATGTTGTTACCACATGATCTCCAAAGTTAAAACCTTTCTGTTATTCTGATGAAAAGAGATAGACAAGAAAATTAATCAGGAGAAAAATCTCTAGGTAGATTTTGAGACAAACACCCCCACCACCATCATGTCCCACATTTTCTCACTCCTAAAAGAAATATACGCTAATCAGCACTGGGTACTCAGTGCTTTTGGAAAAAAATATATATATAATCAAAAGAGCAATAGCTAACACTGTGTTTTGTGTGTCCAACACTCCAGAGCACTTCACAAGCAGTAAGTGTATAAAGTGGGAACTGTGTTTTCCAGATTTTTGAAAGATCTGCTGAAGGTTATAGCTGATATGTGGCCGAACTGGGCCCGTTTCTGATTTCAATTTGATTAACCACTAGAACCAGCGTTTCTCCTAGTGTAGTCAATGGGCCACCTGGGTCACATCATATGTACATTCCCGGGCCCAAAAATCTAGATTTACAAAAATCTCCCCAAAAGGGTCTTCTGTGCACCAAAATTGGTAAATATCCTCACTATGTTATCCTGGGAAGCTGAATGAATGCTGGGTCATTAGGGACTTCCTGGGTGCAAAGCAGTAAATCAAGTTGCTCACTACTTTGCATACGTGACGGTGAAAGAAAATTAGCTTTTTCCTAAAGCCCCGGTGTCACCAGACCCACCTCTGGCCTTAGCAAAAGGCCAGCGAAATTATGTAATGATTTTAGCCATGATATACCACCATGCTGGAGGGGAAATCTGTCTGAGACCTCAGGTGGTGAGGGAGAAGTGACAGGAGAGAATTGATGAGCTGCACGTGGGACTGTGATTCTCTGACAGATACATCAGAAAGGGAATCCCTCTCACCTAAATGGCTGAGCTCTTTTCTACATAATATTTCTTTCAAACACATGAGATGTTGCAGCAGCACATCAGACAGGAAATGGCTTGATCTTTGCCTGTGTTTAATGTGCAAGCTCTGCCATTCAGGTGAGATCCTCGTCAGTTCTCTCTCTTAAATGCTTTGGGGAATGTTTAACCAGTTTTGAAAATGGTCTAATCTGATAATGCAGGGAAATGGGGAGAAAGAGAGAGGAGGGAGAATGAGAATAAAGGAGAGGGGGGGAAGTAAGAAGAAGGAGGAGATGAAAATGAGGAAAGCAGAGAAAAACAAGGTCCTATTCTCAATATCCAGTAACATCAGATGTCTGGAGTAGCAACATTTTTTCTTAACTTTCAGAATTTTCAAACCATATTAGAGGCATTTACTTTGCTTGAATTGCCCCATATTGACTGTAACCGATGGCATTAGGGATTTTCTTGACATTTGCTTAATCACAAAGGCTTACAAGCACAGGGTACATTTAAAATACAGGCACAAAAGGTGCATTTATGAGCTCTTTCATTGATTCTTCACACTAGAGCATGAGAATTAGATGAGCTTGGAATGAAAGAGTCAGAATAAAAGAATTAGGAGAGTTTTTACTTTTCCTTATTTGAATTCCTATTTGCAGTAAAAGTTGTGCTATCTACATCACATAGGACAGTAGCTCTCAAATCTGAGGATTCCTCTTAAGCCTCAGGGTCCTCTAGACCATCTATGGACTGGCTGAACCACAAATATATACCAACTTGTTCCCTAGCTGTGTTTTTTAGTGGTAAAAAGCAGCACATTGGGTTGGTGGCTTAAGAGGCCATTGGGCTAGAGCAAACATTCGAAAACCATGGCCGACGTGGAATAGATCCTGGGCTACAAAATCAGTGTAGGTGCTTGCTGATGAAGATAAGAGGAAAAGGGGTCTCTTGAAAGTTGATGATAGATCAATAGAGTAAGCATTTTGAATTTCTGTCCAATGAGTTATGGAGTTCTTTAACCTCACAAAATTTGACGCCCAGTGTGTAGCACACTGGACAATCTGCAGTCAACACTGTGGGCACGAGGGAAAGATCTTGCTTCCTCTCATAGTAAGCCAAAAGAGGCATGAGAGTGCTTTTTGATAGACAATGATTGGGGCCTGTGCTTGGTATGAGACAGAGTCTGGACAGAGAAAAATGGCAGACTCCTCGGCACAGCTCCATGCCCACATCTAGGGCAATTATCTTATGATAAGTGGGTTATTTTGTGATGCCAATATAGAAATATCAATGTAGACAACATTATGTTTTCTGGAGATTGAGTCACTATCTGGAGCCCACATTTTTGATCTGCTTTGGCTCATGCTATGCAACCAAAAGCATATAAACACCCACTGAAGTATGCTTACTCATTTTTTTATACTGACAATTTACAGTTGTTAATAAGGATTATGCTGGCACACTTAGTAATTTCCTGAATCTCAAGGGGGAAAAAATGTCCATTTTGCAAAGTGGAACTAGATGATCAGAAGGCAAATAAAGTTGGAGCGGAAACACACAGTAGCCTAATCCGTTTTCTCCTAGGAATCCTTAAACACCCCTCCTGATTGTAAGAGGATTCTAAGCAGAACTGTAATTAAACCCTGTTCATGGGATATGGGGTGGGAGGAGACAGGAAGAGGTTCAACAACTAAATGAGGTTGTCTGCATTTGATTTGGGATACCAGGCTACTGCATGTCGAGAGATATCAGTACATGCTCAGTAATTGTATCAGTCAGTCTTCACGAGGTTATGCTGCAATTACAAATGCAGATCTCAGTGGCTTATGACAGAGGCTTATTTCTCACTCACATACATGAGAGCAGTAGCTCAGCTGCAGCACTGCCCCGTGTTGTCTTCATTCAGATTCTAAGTTGAAGGAACTGCCCCTATCTGGGACAGGCTGTTCTTAAGTGACAGGAAGATAACGAAATGGCTAAAGCATCATAACAGGCCTTAAAACCTTCCCCTGGCCATGCAGTCCACCATTTCTGCTCACATTCCCCTGACAACTCCAAGGCTAACTCTGCTCTTACAAAGGGGCTGGGAAGTGAGGTCCACCCACAAGAAGGCACTCAGAGTCACCTAAGAGTGGGTGGAAGTTTACACAATCCTTTTACAGAAAAGGGAGCAAATAATTGGGAACTGTAGTATAATCTGCCATCGAAACCATAATGGTTATACTTGCTATTTAAGGAAAGAGTACCATGCTCTAACTGACCTGGTTGGCTCAGCAACTATCATCAAAGACTTTTAAATAATTTTATCAGTTTCCATTGCTAGACACAGCTCTACTTCATTTCCCCTGATCAATTGCCTCACTCACCATGCAGGGAAAGAGTTCCATTCCTCACAGCCAGGAACTTGACTCCATAGGGAAAGAAGGGAGTTGAGTAGGAACTCCCATAGAGTGTGATCTGAGCTCTGCCTTGGAACGGCTTGTCTTTGGATCCAATCCGGAGCTCTCCACCATCAGAAACAAGGATGGCATGCGCCCTGAGCTCGATGGGTCCTGGGGCCATGAAAATCAGCTTGCCTCCTAATGGACAAAGAAAAAATTGTCAGTCCTTGGGAGAATAAGGTTTACTGTTTTGTCGGTTTCAATGCCTAATGAAATCCCCTTTATTTAAATACTTCTGCTGGAATATAGGCTTATTTTATCTTGCTCTCTCTCTTGTAGAGGCACAGTAGGGTAGACCAGACATCCAGGAGTGGAATTACTATTATTTAGCCAGCTTAGGTTAGCTATCACTATTCTGTGCTGCTTTATTTATTACATTTTCATGACAATAATCTAAATGTTGTGCAATTTAGGAATGGTTAAATAATGTATGAGAAGACCACCAACTTTACTATTTAACAACACACAAAATTACGTTAAAAAAAACTGGGACATATACAAGAAATATGGGGACAGAAGAAGATGTGCCAAAATTGTAAGAATTATAATGAAAGGAAAGGTACCTGGGGCCAACACTGTGGCATTTGTAGTATTTTAGCTGACCAGCATCCATTATACTTTCTTTTGTTAAGGGACCCTAATTTCCTTGAGATATTGCTCTGCCCATTGATTATTGCTGAATGAGACTGTCAAGCAAGACATCTTATCCTACCATGGCCAGAGTCATATACTCAGGCTTTAAGAGAAATATGGAGCAAAAGGGAAGAGAGATAAGAAATGTTTAGATCTCAGTTCCAGTCGTGGCATTCTAAAGAGCCTGAGAAGAACACCTGCTTCTGAGACACCCACCTGCCAATTTCCCTACCTGCCCCACCGTCCCCTACTCACATCAAATGCTTTGATTCTTATGTATTTCTGTTCCTGATTTTTCAGACTGTTTTCCATTGATTAGCAGGCTATCCAATGCCTTCCCAATAAATATCATTTTTAAAAGAAAAGTTGAGTTCTCTTATTGGCAATCAGATAGCCTTAACTGTTACATATACCACTTTGCTCTGATGTCCAAATTTTCAGTAACACAACAATATTAGTTATTAATAGAATTATTTTGTATTGTGATATTAAATAATTTTAAAATTAAAAAGGCATTTTCATCTTTATAACATGTTTCTTCAAAAGGATTCAGAATACATTTTACATAGAATTTTCTCAATAATGTCAAAATAATTAAAGCATCCCATATGAATAAACATTTTAACTTCAATAAGCTATTAAGTCCATCTTCCTTCTGTGAGTAGTTTGCAAAAGCACCAGATTAGACTCTTCCATCCTGTAACAAAGTAGTCAGAGTTGTGTCTTTATATCAGACACACCAGAGGTCATCTTTTCTAAATCCAACAATAGTTTCCCATCTCACTCAGAATAGAAGTCAGAGTCCTTATACTGGGCAACAAAAGGTCCTTCATGATTTACTACCCAACCTCCAGTACCTCTCTAATATCATTTTCTAAAACTCACCTGTTCACACATATTTTCCACACATATTGGCCTGCCTGTTAGTTCTTAAACAGGCCTCAGGGCCTGTGCATGAGCTCTTCCCTCTGGAATGTTCTTCTGATATTTCCATGAATAAGAATTATCAGAAATATCAGAAATATCTAGAATGTTATCGGAATTATCAGAATGTTCTGATAGTCCCATAGCTCGCTCTCCCTTGTTTCTATTCAAATGTTAACTTCTCACCGAGGCCTTCCCTCTCCAGTCTATATAAAATAGCACACCCTAGCCCCTTGCCTAAATGTCTTTTTCTTTGTAATACTTGATATCAGGCATATTTTACATTTATAGGTTTATTTTCTGCCCTCTCTCCACCAGAATGCATGTTTCCTGAGGGGAATTATCTGTTTTGTTCACTTCGAAATTCTTGGTATCTAGTAAAGTGGCTGGTTGAAGTTGGCACTCAATACACAATTAACTGTTGAGTGAATGATTAAATGGACACATCTTTTTAGAGATTCTGATTTAAGAACGTCTATTTCCTTTAAATACAAACACACACACATACTCCCATTTTCTCAGAAATGATGTTGTTCTTACACTTAATCTGTAAGTCCACACAGTGTCTCAGTGAGCAAAGTGGGGGCAAAGGATGTAGAGAGAGCAAGGTACCCAAAATAGCTCCAAAGCCAGATTCTATTATAATAAGATAGATTCTATTATAATAAGATACTTGGTGAGAGGCAGTGGAGAGCAAAGACCCTTCATCTGCTAAATGTAGACATAAATCCTGAGTGCTAAGTTATTGAGTTGAGTTTTTGTTGCTTTCCAGAAATTACGGCTGGAAATAGTTAAACATACACTGGAGAAATGAGAGGGAGAGAAGAAAAAGGCAAAAATGACACAAGAATAGAAAATCAAACACCACATGTTCTCACTCATAGGCGGGCGATGAACAATGAGAACACATGGATGCAGGGAGGGGAGCATCACACACTGGGGTCTGTCGGGGGAAATAGGGGAGGGACAGCAGGGGGTGGGGAGTTGGGGAGAGATAGCATGGGGAGAAATGTCAGATATAGGTGAAGGGGAGGAAGGCAGCAAATCACACTGCCACATGTGTACCTATGCAACAATCTTGAATGTTCTTCACATGTACCCCAAAACCTAAAATAAAATAAAATAAAATAAAAAGGCAAAAATGACTTTAGTCATTACCATGTAAACCAAAAATAAAATGTTAAGCCCCAGGTTAACTGAATCGACCCCTCCTCTTAGGCAAGGGCATTCCAAAGTTAAACTGTAAAACTAGTTCAGGCCATGATGTGAAGGGAGTGTCAGACGCACCTCATTATACCCTACTCCCTTTGGAATTCAGACATAAGTAACCAGCATTAACATTAGAACAAAGACATTAAGACTAACAAAACAGACTCTGTAGCACTAAGACACCAAATTCCAACCTGACTCTAGTATAGCAGCACATGACAGATAGCAGGCCCTGAAGAAAACTGAAGTATGGCCCTGCAAAGCTGCTTTTGTGGGGAAAATCTACATTCTGTAGAGAATTCCCTTCCCTTTCTGGATCTTAACCCTGATCCAGGAAAGTGCTAACTAGGAGTCTGGAACCTTTTTAAGTATGCTAAGAAACATTTACAATCTATCCTCTCTGAAGCCTGCTACCTGTAGACTTCATCTGTGTAATAAAAACCTTGAGCTCCACAACCACATATCTTAATCCAAACACTCGATTCTCATGATTCCAGGTCTTAACATAACTTAATAAGTAAAATCAACCAACAGCCAATCAGAAAATCTTTGAATCCATCCATGACCTGGAAGCCCCTGCCCCTACTTGTCTCACCTTTCCAGAGCAAACCAATGTACATCTTATACGTATTGATTGATGTCTTATGTCTCCCTAAAGCATACAAAACAAAGCTGTAGCCTTACCACCATGGGCACATGTACTTAGACCTCTTGAGACTGTGCCCCAGGCCATGGCCACTCAAATTTGGCTCAGAATTAATCTCTTCAAATATTTTACAGAGTTTGAGTCTTTTCATTGACAATTGCTTACCTCCATCTTAGTGCAGAGATAGTGATCAATAAATGTGTGACTCAACAATCAAATATGGAGTCCACTTCTTCCCTAATTTCTCTTCTGCTTTCCTCAGCTCTCTTCCTCAAACCTTCTTTTCTTCAGTTCTAAAGTCCAAGCCATATGCCATCAGTAACAGTCATGGGATGTATGCTTGGACCAGACTCTTTCAAGGGCCCTTTTCTTTCAGCTACAATTTAGAACAACACACCCTGCCTGGGTATCCATTCTCCAACAGTAAAATGGGTATGGTAAGAATTTCACCCTCAGAAGATTAAGGTGAGATTTATTGAAATACTTCTTATAGATCCTTGGTCTAGAGTCTGATACCTATTCAACCCTTAATGCGATGGTCTCTGTGGCTGTAATCACACTTACCATCTTCACTTCTTCCATTATTGCTATGAAACCATCCTTGCAAAGATTCTGACAGTGAGAAAAAATCTAACATGGCTTACTCCATCTTGTTCCTAGCCTCGCAGGCTGGCTGGCTTCGCTCATTCCTAGGTGTAGGACAAGCTAACCAAGGGAAGAATTTAGTTTATAGTCTAACCTTAAAGCAAGGATGATAATAGCCCTTTCCAAAATTAAACCATCTTTGTAAAACTAAAGAATGGCCACAAAATTAGGATTATAAGAGGGGCCTAAATTCTGCTAAGATGTTTAGCATATTTAAACGATAACCAGCCATTGTTCCAGAGGTCACAAGATTTGCAACTTTTTCAATTACTCCTGTAGATAACATCTCTATTGTAGAAACTAAGATTGATCTTTTGAGTTTTTTTAGACTTTTGTATTTCTGATCACCAGCTGACTTCACTCAGATTCATGACTCAAGATGCAACCCGTCCTTTGGCCCTTACCTAAAGACAAGACTCAGCACACAAGGACTGTTTTCCATACCCCTAAGCTTTCATCCCCAACCAAACAATATTCCCCATACCCTAGTCCCCTGCCCAACAAACCTTGAAAACCCCTAATGGCTGAGCCTGCAGCGAGACTGATTTGGGTAATAATCCCATCCCCCAAGTGGTGTGGATGGCCTTGCATCAATTAAATGCTTTCTTTACTGCATGCAGTGCTACAGTCTCACTGAATTGATTTTGTCTGTGCAGCTGACAGGAGAACCCACCAAGTGATTAAATCTACAACCAGCTCAATTTCTACAAGTGCCCTACCACCTGAACACTGCTAGACCATCCGCATCTAACATCTCTCCGTTACTGTTCCTTTTGCAATATGTCATGTATAATATTTCATACTCTAAGGTAAAGCAGCAAGGTCAGTCCACAGGCTCAATGCCAGAGCAGTGCCACACTCTTACCAGACTTCCAAAGGATTGCCTACCCATTTTGACTTTAATTTTTCCTTTCATTGTCATTACATAGAAATTCAGTAATAATCACGAATCCCACTGAGAACAAGAAGGAAGAAATGTGACCTGTTGTACAGGTCACATTTTATGTTAACTAATTTTTTTTTCCTCACAGCCACATGTCATTAACATCCTACATAATTATATTCAACTGGTAGAAAATGGATTTGCATGACAAGACTCCCACATTGTAAGTAGTCAGGAAATCTAAATTGACCTTGATGAGAAAGTGGTGAAGGCAGGGAATGAAATCTGCTACTGACCTCTGAATGACCCTCAGTAAGTCCCATACAATTGCTGGGCCTCAGATTATTCAGGACCAAAATCTCTCCTATTCAGTGCCTATCAGTGGTCTGTATTTTCATCCACAAAGTAGAAGGCAGACTCATGGGTTTGCCGAGGTTCCTTCCAACTCTAGAACACTTGATGTCTACGTCTTTAAGAATGCAGTCAGATGTGCGTGGGACACTAATAGAGGCATGAGGCTCATGTTTTCCTGACACTGCCTGTGCTGCAGTAATTACTGAGTTTCACTTGAGCAAGATATGAGATGCATGGTCAGGAATTCAAATAAGACGGCAGGGAAAAAAAGAAAGCCACTGTTTATTCAGCACCATGTGCCAAAATCTGTAGATATATTGTCTGAAATGACCTTCAAACCCAGTCTATGAGACAAAGATCACATTCTTTATTTCACAGAGCAGAATGTGGCTAAGAGGCCTTCATACCTATTCCAGCCCAGAATAGGCAGAACCAAGAATTAGAACCCAGGACCACCCAACTAAAAGGCTCAGATCCTATCCATTTCTACAAACCTTCCTTAGTAACTTTCAATTAATTAGGGTTGTTCTCAGAGTTACATTTAAGGAGAAACATGTGTGAACCTAAGAAAGTTTGCCTATGGCTTGTTTATACATGATTTATTTTAATTTTGTTAATGAAGATATACCTTGCCTTATTCCAAAAAGGATTTGAAACAGATTACAAGGATTAGTGGATAAATATATAAACCTGGGCTTGGTCCCTTTTACCATGAAGAAAAATATTAAATACACTGCAACAAATTGGTAGAAATTTTGAAACATCATTTACTGACAGGAACTAATAATGATGCTAATGAAGGGGGAAAAACTCATACCACAGAAAATGAATTATTTGTGTTGTCAGGAGTGTGATAAACAGGACTAATTAATTAATATGAACATCATTAACTCCTGCTAAGAAGCATGCCCACACCGCTTTATTAGTGGCAAATATAAGAAAATCTAGGTACATTTAGAAGGAAGTTCGATGAGGAATTCAGCTATTTTTGCCTGAAATAATTAGATAAACAAATAAAACTTCTTTGTGTGAAAGAATATAAAGTTTATTCTTAATCTATCTCTGTGCCAAGGCACCTAGATTTTCATCCTCATCCTTTATTAGGTTAAAATAAATATACAATGGGCTGCTTTAAAGGATAGTTACTTGAGTATGGGAGGGCTGTGGGAGGACTTTATTCTGTACTTTATAGAACTTGACCCCATTTCTAAATGCTGAAATAAAGAGCAGGGCTGAAATCAGCCTTTGGCTGTGACCCTTAAATTGCTTGGTATGACTTTCATGAAAGCTGAATGTGTCCCACAAGTAACCTTGGGTAATTTTATAAAAATCAATCAACCATCATTATTGTTACTTCCCTCTAAAATAAATAAATGAACACAACTTTTTACATGTAATCACCTCTTTCCATTAAACTTCCCTTTGTTTCTTTTAAAGGGAAGTAAAAGAGACTTTTAGCAGCTAGCTAATGTTTGCAAAGTACATCAAAACCTACTTTTGGCTAACCCAACAATTAGTCATCCTCTGTAATAACCACAAAATAATTTGTTGGTTTTTTTTAGAAAACAAATACACAGTTCTATTTTCCCCCCTTGGAGAAAAAAAAAAGTATAAACATTTTACCATAGAGTACTAGTCTTCAAAAGAGTGGCTATACTCACCATCTTCAATTCTTTTTCATCACTGACTTTTGAACCCCTCCTGGTCAGGCCTTTACCTGACCATCCTGCAAAACTGTTCCTGTCAAGGCCACAGATGGCAACCATATTGATGAATCTAAGGCTCAATGCCCAGTCTTTACCCTTCCTGAGTGACCAACAGCATTTGACACACTTAGTCACTCCGTTCCTAAAACTCCCTCTCCTCATTTGCCCAGCGTCTTTGTTTTTCTTTCTTTCATTTTCTCATTTCCATTTAAAAAATTCAATATTTCTATCCTTCTATCAAATGTTCATTGTGTGCTATATTCTATACATTGTATTGAATCTCTAAAGAAAACCTCATAAAATGCAAAAATGCTAGTAACTCATAAAAGAACTGAAGAATAAACTCTTCTATTTAGAACCTCTGTCTTTCCTTTACCTGATATGTATTTTCATGCCTTCATTTTTTTTTTTTTTTTTTTTGTTACGGAGTCTTGCTATTTCACCAGGCTGCAGTGCAATGGCGCAATCTTGGCTCACTGCAACCTCTGTCTCCTGGGTTCAAGCGATTCTTCCACCTCAGCCTCCCGAGTAGCTGGGACCACAGGCGCGTGCCAAATGCCCGGCTAATTTTTTTGTGTTTTCAGTAGAGACAGGGTTTCACCGTATTGGCCAGGATGGTCTCGATCTCTTGACCTCGTGATCCGCCTGCCTTGGCCTTCCAAAGTGTTGGGATCCAGGCGTGAGCCACTGTGCCCAGCCTCATGTCTTCATTTTTAGCAAATCCTAAGAAAGCTCCCTATTGACTCAATGACAGTGAGCACATGGGATTTTTCTAATTAAGTAAGTTGGGTATAAACCCACCTGGTTTTCCTCCTTCTTCTTAGGCATCCCCTTCTCAGCCTCTTCTGTCTGATTCCTCTTGATCATCCCAATCCCTGACACTTGGTGAGTCCCAAGCCACAGCTCTCTAAACACTTTTCTTATCAGTCTCTGTAGACCATGCAAGTTGTCTCATCTTGCATTAAGATTTTAAACACCATTGCATGCTAATTGTCAATGACTCCCAAATTTATATCTCCAAGCCTGTGCCTTCAGCTCAAGATTCACATACCCAACTGCCTACTCAACATCTCTACTTGGATGTCTCATACTTTCTCAACTATGCATATCAATGAACTCCTTGTCTTGCCCCACAGATCTTCCCTCAGTCCTTCCCATTTCCATGGACGGTAACTTCATCCTTGCAATTGCTAAGTCTGAAAACCATAGAGTTAAATTTCATTGTCTCTCATTGCACAATCAATACTGCAGGAAATGTTATGCATTTCACCTTCAAAACATCCCCTATAACCCAACCATTTACCACCTCCACATCTACTTCTGCGGTCGAAGTCATGGGCAAGATATAAATCTTACCCATGGATTACTGTAACAGCACCTTAAACTCAGCTCCCTGTTTCTGCCCTTATCCTCTACCTCAGGGTCAATATCCAAACAACACTCATGTTGTCATTGCTTCCTTCATGTAAACCATATCATGTTACCACTCTGCCAAAATTCTTCATTAGATCCCATCACACTTAGAGTCAAAGCCTATCAAACCCTAGAGGGTTGGTTCTCTCTGGCCCGATCTGCCCCTGCTCGCCCTCTTGTTTCAATACTCCTGAATCGCTGACCTTTTTGCTGCCTTGCATCACAGCCTTTGCTCTTGCTGTGGGCAAATATTCACAACCACCACCTCCAATGTGTATTCCCTAATCCACCTCTCCTGCTGCATTTTTCTCCACGGTACAGAACAAATTAACAAAAATGTAATTTGCTTATTTTGTTTATTGACTGTTTTCCTTCTAGAAGTAAACACCATGAAAGCATGATTTTGGCCTGTTTTGTTCATGTTCATTGGAACAGTGCCTGGCACATGGAGAATGTGGTAAATGATCACTCAATACTTGTTGAAGACGAGGAGTTGAAATTATCAAAGCAAATGAGGTCTCCCAGGAAGGTCGTGTAGAGTAAGAACAGAAGACAGATTAGGTGGGTAAGGGTATGGAAACAACTATCAACCATCAACATGTAAATGCTAGAATAAGGAAAGGAAGTAACAAGATTCTTGAGAGTGGATCAAAGAATTAGGTGAATTTGAAGGATCAGAAGGTTGTAGAGACAGAGGCTCACGGAAGAGCCTCAAGAACTGTGAAAGAGGTAGATGAGTGTGTCAAACCCTTAATGCCATTTTTAGGAAGATCTAGAGAGAAAGGGTGCACAGCCAGCATGTGCTGGTTAGGATGTGAATGTCAGGTGATAAAATAAACCCAGAGAGAGTGATTCTATTTTTAAACAGAGGAAACATGAGAGGTAAACAGAGGCAAGACAAAGGAGAGATCTGAAAACCCCAACTCATTAGATCAATCTGTCTCACCAAGCTAGATAATTCATTTACTCAAAGCTTGAACTACCTAACTTTTGAGAAGTAAACTATCTTATTTACTTGCCTACATTGATTAAACTTCATTCATCATTTTTTCTTAAAAAATGTAGCAGCCTATCACTTCTTACCTCTCAATTGTTAATTAGTCAAATGGATAGTTGGGGAAGCCTATGGAATTCCCTTTCCCTGGAGAATTACAGACAATTATCCATTCAAGATGGACAGATCCTGCTCTGCCTGGGTAAGGAGAGCTGGCTGAGTGATCTGGCCAGAGTTGGGGTATATCCCTGTACCTTACTGCACTGTGGTGTTCTGGGGGCAGGAGCCAGGAGAAGGTGAGGAAGAGGAGGAGAGAGGAGCATTTAGAGAAGGCATTCACAGCCCAAAGAAACCTGCACTGTGACAGGGATGCACACAGCTTCCTTTGTTGGCAAGATCCGGATTAGACTTGTGCCTGATCCACTGGAGCAGAGCTTGGGAAGCCTTCGAGGTGGGCTTGTCCCCGGCCAGAGAGGCGGAAAATCAATTTGGCTGGCAAACGACAGCCCCCAAGAGCTTAGTCCATGCTCCATAATCCTATCCACTAGCAGCTCAGGAAATAGATGCCTGAGCCCTCACATATTCATGGGGGATGTGAGGCATAAATCAGGCTTTAAGGATTGGGGGCAAAGGGAATGGACTCTCTGGCTGGCTACTAATTAATCAAGCACAGAACACCTAAACCTAGCAACCTGGGATGGAGCCACACACACACAGAAGCAGAGGCTGCTACTGCTGCTGTTTCTCCCATTTTTCAAAATTTCAATTAAAATAGATATCAGAAGAAATTTTCCCCTTTAGCTGATACTGCTTATGCATCCCCCTCTTCTTCCTTTAATTAAAAAACATGCTTATTGCAATACTTGCCAGAATCACTTTAACGGTATTTTAATTGTAATGTCTCTGCCTGATTAAAAAAAGAAAATATGAACTAGAAAGTGTTTGTAAAAATGTTCACAGGATGCAGGAAAAGAATCAGACACCTCCCCCAGAATGGATGCCACATACTAATTCCTTAATTAGCCTGGTACTGCAGTCAAATGGGCAATATAGAGAAAATACATATATATTCATATATGAAATAAAATCACTGACAGAGCCACAAACAATAGCAGTTGGGAGAAACCGTTTTCATCAGCACAGATTTCTCTGGCAGGATAGAGATCCGTGCATCCAACTAAAAATGCTATGCTCAAGATAAGCCCATTCAATGTGGCCAGCCAAGTTTCCACTGTTCTTTGCAAAAGGTCTCACAGCCTTTGGGAAATGAGCAGTTGGGCCCGGCTAATTGGCTTCTAGTCCTGACAATTCTATAGGGTTCCCTTTAATGTTTTAGGCTAGTAGTTCTCAAACTTGGACATGCATCAGAATCACTTGGATGTCTTAAAACACGGACTAATGGGCCTCATTCCTAGAGCAGGTTTACTGTGGAGCCTCCAAATTTGTAGTTTGTATAAGTTTCCAGTTAATGCCAATGCTGCTGACTGGGGGCCACACTTTGAGAATCACTGTCAGTAAATTAAGCGATTGCTCTAGGTGTCCATAGATTGGTGATGTTGAGTAACATCTAAAACAGGCTGAGAAAATACAAGCCTGGAATTATAGATTAATTCCCTTAGTCACTCAACCAACATTTACCGTTAGTTTCTAGCCCCTCTGCTAGGTACTGAAATAAAAAGGTAAAATATAGTCTCCAGTTCCCAATGGTCACGGTGAAGTCGAATTGCTCCTCCAGGTGAATGGAAATGTGCTGTTTTTAGTGAATTGTCCCACTTTACAGATGACTATGAGAGAAGATAAAGGCTATGACTCAACTCTTTTTCTACAAAACATGAAACTCATTAAGGTAACTTCATAACTGAATTAACTCCTCTGTACTAATTACAAAGTGTAAATATATCTGTGGAAGTGAAACTATACAGAAATATTTAAAGGAACTCAAAGACTGAGATATAAATAAATGCCTTTGTTATTATAGTTGCTGTTATCAATTATTACCTAACTAAACCTTGATTTCCTTTCTATCTCCAGAAAACCATGACTTATTTTATCAACAAAGCTGCTGGCATTTAAGTGCTCAAGGCCTTCAGCTGTTCCATGGCTCTCTAAAAAGTCACTTAAAATCTCTGTAAGAAAGCTATTTCTAAGGAGAAACAGAAAAGACCAAAAAAAAATCATCTTTCCCCCAAAGTCTATACCAAGCATGTAAAAATCCCCCTAGCCACCAAGTTCATTCAGATCATCTTCCTCTTTCTCTTTATCAAAATTCAATTAGCACTGACCCGATCCCATTTTTGACCAGCCTGCAATTTGATACACTTTTCTAAGCAATCTGTTTTTTCAAAAGGTTCCAAATATAATTATTCTCTGCATATTATAAAAATGATTTGGCTATAGCATAATACTATTTGACATAAAAGCTAACAATACTTTTCTAATAGTATTTATTAATTTTAAAAATGAGAATATCGTACTTCCTACCTTTACCCGACCCCAGAAATACTGTATAGAAACTATAATAACAAAATGCTCAGTCACCAACATATTTTGATCTACACAAGAATCCCAAATACAAAAGAATTTCAGATTTCTAGCTCCACCTCCAGTCTGGATGAATAGGATATAGGGATCACTAATGAACAAATGAGATAGAGAGGTAAAGACAGACCAAGTCCTGCATGACCCTATAAGCCATATTAAGTTCGGACTTGAACTTAACAGGCTAATGCAAAGCCAATGAAAGGTTTTAAGTAAGGAAGCTTGAAACATTTATCTTTCATTACTGAAAATATTATAGCTTCTGTGCTAGGAAGGGACTGGTCCCTTTCAGTAGCATTTTTCATGTTACAATATCCAAGTTGTCAAGACATAAAACTGTAAATTGTTTAATATCTATCTATCTGTCTGTGTGCCCATCTATTGAAAGCATGTCCTTTCTCATAGCAATGGCTTATCTTTCATTTAAGGCTAATCAAGTGTGTCTGGGACTGTTCTCTGGAGGTAAATAATGTAAGTCATTGTCTGACTGGAAAAATAAGGGGTCTCAGAGCCAAGTGTCCCCCACATTAAAAAGCCTTTGTCTCTGATCTCCTGATACACAAATAGTAAATGAAATTGGTTACTGTCTGGACTAATCCACTAACATTTGAGGGTACCAGGAAGGACTCTGATTATAGAGAAATTCACAACAAACATGAATCTGCCTCTTCAGGTCAGAAACTCATTTATTAGCTTATTCATTCAGCTATTATTTGAGTACCTGTTGCATGCTTAGAGATAAAATGGTGCTGGCAATACAAAGGTGAGCAAAAACAGATCTGGTCCCTGCTTCCTTCAGCTTACAGCCTAGACCTTTATAAGCCTCAAAAAAGGTAGAGGGAAGAAAACATACACCTTGATATTCTATTTGTAAAGAATTAACATAAAAGTAATTCAAGTTTTTAACCAATTAAAAATTCTATCAGTAATCCACTTAGCTTTGAATATCAGCAAAGTCCCCCTCCCATAAAATAAGTAACACCTACTTGTCACCAAGAAAAGCCCAGCACATGAAGACACCCAAGAGTGAAGAGTGGACTTCAAAAAGCTCAGGCTAGTTCTGATGCTAACTTCTTCATCAGGCTTCCCTTCTGGATAATGGCACAGACCAGCCCCTTAGAGAGTACAATGCCCTCCAAAAAAGGGAAGAAAATTTACTAATTCCTATACTGCTGTTCCTCCACAGGGTTGCACACACAAACAACATTAACATCCAGTAGAGGTTTATACAAGACATCTTCTCCCTACACAGGGAAGGGAATCACCATTATTTCCATTTTGTGCATTGATTTGAGGACCAGAGCCTTATCCAAAACCATAAAAGAGTCTGTGACTGCCTCAGATTTGAAGTCAGCCTCCAGTTTGCTGACCAAACTGCAATGAATCAACCTTGTTGTATGGTCTGCACAGAAGCATCCTATCTTCTAGCTTGAGGGGTAGCTATGTTTTGACTACAATGAGGGCAATTCAGTCCATCTTCTTTTTACAGCCAACTTACAGATAAATTATTTTGAATTTACCAATTCGCAACAATGTTACCAGCCCACAAAACCCTCTCATGTTGACCAAGATATTCTCCAGTTAGAGAAAAAAAAAACATTAATGTTGAATATCATATTTTTATCAAAATTATTGCCTGCCTTCAGATTTTTTTATCTTAATTGATATCTATGAAGTCTTGAAACTACAGGCACAGGATAAAATGCTAAGTGATTCACACAGGCTTGATGCACAAGGAGATCACAAGTAACATCTCAGGAAAGTTCTGTGTCACAGCATTTCTAGATCACTGCACTGGAAAGCATTATCTGAAGCATGCATCTACTGAATCTGAGGCTGGCTTAGTGCTAACTAGAAGCAACCAAGTATACAATCACTGGGATTAAAAAAAAAAAGGCTGTGCTAGGTTCATCACTTAATACCTCACTCTGAAATCCTCAAAGGTTTGTCAAGGATGAAGAAACTCTACAATGAACCTGACAGTGAGTCAGAAGAAGATGCTTCATCTCGATAAACCAAGAATATGCATTTCCACGCCATAGAAACCCCAGATATAATGGACTCAAAAAGATCTGAATGTCCTCAAAACTGTGGACTAAAAAACAGTTGAGAGAAAATGAGATTGTGTTCTAAGCTACACCAGAAAAACATGTTTCTGTGAAGTCAAAGAATAAGGAGAATGCAGGCAAGCAACTGGTTAGACTCTGCCACTTCTGCTTCTGCACCCGCCCCTCGCAATGGAAGGAAAAACACTTCAATATGCATTCTGAAGATAACAGAGGCAAAAGCAATCCAGGGTTTTTATTACCCAGCTAATTCTTGCAGTAATCCAGTTTGCTTTGTATATAGAAGCAGCCACTATCTGTAAGTAAAACTATAACTTAAGCCTGATATTCAGCCATATCTTCTGTTATCTCTGTCAGTCCAAAAGTAACAAAACTAACATTAATTGAGCTCTTACTCTGCACCAAGCTGTGTGCTAAAGGCTTTACAAATATTACATCATTTAATAATCAAAACATCCATATGAGACAGGCAACACATTGTGATATTGCCATGCAACAATGATAAACATTAGCCGTCACTGTTACTATTACTGTCATTATAATCAGGCATCACCTTGATGAAGAAAAACCTGAGGCTGACAGAAGGTCTGCAACTTGCCCAAGGTCACAGAGCTGGGGATTAGTGAAGCCCAGATTCAGGCTCACTTCTTTGTGGCAAGAAATACTGCCAAGCATTTAACTGCTTTGGTATATGCCAGTAGACCAAGAAATAGAAAATCACATTAAAGGAAACCAGTGCGCTATTAAGCAGCAGCAGAGACTGGAAACAAGTTTCTGCTCAGGCACTTTAAAGTACTGGCATTGTGAGTAGTAAGAAACGACAAACTGTCTTCCTTTTTTATTGTATATAGTTAAGGCAAACAACAGGATGTTTGTGTGTGTGAGAGAATAGATACGTATTATATATAATAAAATAATTACTACAGTCAAACAAATTAGTGTATCAACCACTTCACATAGTTACCTTCTTTTGTGTTGTATGTGTGATAAGAGTACCTAAACCTAACAGCTCAACACCAAGGAGAGAGTTCATTCTCCCCAATTGACCCTTTTATTAATCATTATCGTTACACCACTTCATATCCAGCTGCTTGATGACCAGATCAGAAAGAGATTCATTGCTTCATTCAGGAAAAAGGAATGTTTTTCCAACTACAGATCACAACCCAAGATCCTTGCCCAGGATGCAGAATGCTCTGACAAGAGGGTAACATTCCTTCTTTGTGATTATGGCTCATCATAATTACTTGGAATAAAAATAATAAATTTTAATTCAGCAATGCCTATGGCCGTTGGGCATCTTAACATAAAAGAATGAAAATATAATTAACTAAATCAAGGCAATATGCCTATTTCCATCCCAGCTCATTAGTATTAATTGATTGGGTTAATTCTCTTTTGCATTTAATGGTACCCCTAAAAACGAATTTTTTTAAAAAAGGGAGGGAGGGAAGAAAGGAGAAGTAGAGATAGTAAGTAGACAAAAGTTCTGGATCCTTTTCTAATTAAAGTGAAATAATAAATGCAGCTGAAGCTCTTATCACCATCACAAAAGAATCTGCTATTTTTTTTTTAAGTTCAGGAGTCAGTACATATAGCTTCATAAATAATGACACAAAACTTTGGGGCTACTTCTCAATTACCCCCCAAAATGTTATGATCCTCTCTTCTACTATATAAGTTATATGTGTAAGAAAAAAATGTCATTTCTATTTTATAGATGAAAATATGAGTAAGGCACAGAGAGTTCAAGACTCTTGAGAGTCCATAAAGTGCTGGTTTTCCTCTTGGGTGAGCCTAGTCCTCTACATATCAGGATGCTGGGTTCCATGAATGGAAAAATAATATGGAGGACGTAATACCTTCATAAAGTAGTTCCAAATGTAGCTCTTAGGTGATCTACTTTCACTGTTACTTAGCACTAATCTTTTCAAAACATACATACTGCATGTAGGATGTACTCTTTGTAACAGAAATGGCTGAGAAAGTACTTCCACTGTAATACTTCATATTTTTTTGGTCAAAATCTTTTGAAGAAATTATTTTTTGGCTTGAAATTTCTCAGGCTTTTTCTAAGCCTATAAATGGTATCAGAAAAAGTAAAGAAAATTTCACTCAACTATTTTTATGACACTGTGAATGCATATGAAAAAGATAGGCAGTAACAGATATTTGGAGAGTACGTTGCTGTTGTTGTTTGATGATTATGATTATTCATATATTTGAAGTGTTCTTTATCTTTCAAGTACTTTCACACATATTAGAGACCAAGGGAAGACATTAAAGGAGGTTTACAGCTATGTTACGTGGACCAGATATTTGACAGCTATAGTTCTTCACCAGTGAAGATTTTCAACAAATGCCTTTTAGAAACAGAATTATAACTTACCAACAGATTTTATATTCCTAACAATTCATCATAATATGTATATATATAGATAGATGTGTGTATGTACATACTGTGTGTGTATATATGTATATGTGAATATTTAAGCGTATATGTGTGTATTTATACATGTATGATCAGTGAGAACTAAGGACAGTGAAAGTAAATTAGCTGAGAAAAGTGGTATTTAAGCGAGCAAGAGCTTAAAATATATACTTCTTAAATTTCACCTAGGCCTGTTTACTTGTCTATTCTTTCTACAATCAACACATAATTTTTGAGCCTTCGTCATGCGTCAGGCACTGTTCTAGACTCCGAAGAGACAAGAGTAAATAAAGTGATCAAATCCTTTGCCTTTTTTGAGCTTATTCGAATAGAGGAGACAGACTATAAATAAGCAAGTAAATTTATAATATACCATGTGATGAAAAGTACTATAAAGAAAAGTAAAGCAATATCAAAGGATGAAGAGTCCTGGGAGTAGCTGTAATTTTAGAAATGATGACCAGCAAATCTTTCCAGATTAGTTGATATTTTCCTAAAGAGCAAATAAAATAGGTGAGCCAGCCATATAAATCTGGAAGAAGAGCATTCCAGACCGTAGACATTATGGGCAAAGGTCCTGAGGCAGGTATATTCATAGAAGAACTAGAGCAGAGTGAATGAGGAAGACCAGGTCAACAAAGGAATCGAGGTTAAATAATGGTAAGGACTTTTGATTTGATTCCCAGTGAGTTGAGATTCCACTGGAGATTTTTAGGAGAGAAGTAATAAGATCTCACTTAAATTTTTAACAGAAATAGACTATAAACTGTTGGGGGTTTAATTTAGCATATAGCATAAAGCCCAAATATCAATGACTTAAACATATGAAGCCTTGTTTTTCTATCACAAAAAGTAATTTCAGAGGTGGGCAGTTGAATTCCTTATCATGGCAACTCCAGAGTCATCAGAGTCCTGGGTTTCTCCTATTCTTCTACTTTTCCATTCTAATTAACAAGTAGCCTCATGGTCCAAAATGGTGACTGAAAGCGTTGCTATCACATTTACATGCCAGCAAGTAGAAAAGCAGAAGAAGGAAGGGAAAATAGGGTACACTTCCTACTGAGTCATCTCTACTTTTGGAAATTTCTCAGATGTTCTGCAGGATGCTTCTTCTGTCTCATGGCAAGCACTTAGCAACACGGCTATGTCTGGCTACAAAGATGTTCAGGAAATAAGCATTTCAGCTGAGTACATTGTTGCCACCAACGAAATTAGGGTCTTGCTACTAACAAAAACAAGGAATTGGAAACATGGAAACCAGATAAGGGCGATTTAAGACGGTCTAGGCCAAAAGAATCTGGTGGTTAAGACTAGGTTGGTACCAATGAAGTGTTGCTACATGGGACAAATGCTGAAGATACAGCTGACAGGGTTCACTGATGGGGTGGGCATAGGAGGTGAAAGAAAGGAAGAAGTCTTGGATGCCTCCATGGTTTTTGGTCTGAGCCACTAGACATATACAATTCCAGTAAGTGAGGTGGAGAATTTCCTCAATCTTTGATTCTGGGTATATATCAATATCTGTGATCACAATATGTCTCAGACATAAATGATCTGCCCTTCACCTCCTCTCCACTTTCCAACTCTAATCTTATATTCTTGACACCCAGGTTACCCCAGTATACATTATGCCTCCCTGCCTGCATCACTTATTTTAGAACCAGAAGTTTTAGTCTTTTATATTTACTTTCTAATTATTTTTCCTTTGGTAATATTACATGTTACTGCCATTTGGTATCATTCATTTTTTTCTTGTATCTCACACAGGGATTCTAGGCCACTCAATAAGCATTCACAAATTATCTGTTGAACAAAATTTGATCTGTGCACTTGCCGTGTTCTCATTCTTTCTAGAAGTTATGACCCATATCTCTATGATAAAAATCTCAGAATTTCACTCTAGGCAGCTCTGTTTTTTGCTAACAACTCCTGTATCTTGTTTGTACAGAAACTGGAATCTACTACTTAGCCTTACTTCCTATTCACTCTTCCTCCCCAAGAGAAACAGGAGATCCTTCAGATGACTTACTGTCCTTCTCCACAGGATGTGAGTTTGCCCTTCCAAACCTAACTCACTTATTCTAAATAATATGAGAGTGAAATATTGACTAAACCAGAAATACTAATAAAAACCACTATTGGAAGGTGACAGGTTGGGGCAAGTATTGGGATTGCTCAGATATTTAAATCTTTAAGAGTGGGAAGTCTTTAACATTACACTGTCAATATTAAGACAGATCAACAAGATAGAAAATTAACAAGGATGTCCAGGACTTCAACTCAGACCTGGAACAAGTAAACTTAACAAATATTTACAGAACTCTCCTCCCCAAATCCACAAAACATACATTTTTCTCAGTATCACATTACACCTATGTTAAAAGTGACCACATAATTGGAAGGAAATCACTCCTCAGCAATTGTATAGCATTTCACAGGTTTAAATAAAATATTGGTTGGCTGCTTATTTGTTATTTTCATCACATATTCCTTCCTGTCTCCATTGTTAAGCACAATTGTTGGCATAAAAGAGGTTTTAAATGACCATTTTTAGAATGCATTCTAGCCTGTGCAATAAAACAAGAATCCCGTTCTCTCTCCCTCTTTCTCTTCCTCTTTCTCTCTTACATTCTTTTTTTTTTCTTTCTTTTGCTCTTTCTTTCTCCTTTTCTCTTTTTCTTTCTTTAAAAAAAATAAAAATAAAAATAATAAAAAAAAATATAAATAAATAAATCCAGGTAATGCCTTCTATTTAGGTAGAAATAATTTTTTACTTTAAAAAATTGATATAGTGCTTAACCTTAATATCTGAAAATAAATGCCAGATTAAGATTTTGTTACACATAGTTTATCAGTTATGAGGTTTATTTTTCATGTTATTATGAAGTGACAGAGCTGCTGTCTCCTTCCTTCTCTGTCATCAATGAGCCTGAAATAGATGCCTGGGACTGTCCCAGTTTTAGGGCTCAACCTCCCCAATCCTGAGAAACTCTAGATGAGGGAAATGAAACTCAAAGATTTTCAAGTAACTTATCCAACTTTCCAGGAAAGTAGAAGAGGCAAGAAATACAGACAGGTTTGCATGAAACTCTTCAGTGCGTGCCTTCACGATGAGGAACATTAAGGGAGGGCAATTTATATAACTCATGCACTTTGACCAAATTATCCTGTTAAATAGGCTTGAAAAGAGCTTAGAACCGCTGATTGACCTGTTGAAAATCATTATACCTGGGGAGAACAATCAGACAAGTAAACAAGATGTTCAGATGAACAATTGCCCTCACATGTAATGACTATGCTTATTTTGAAAGGCAGGTGATGATAACTCTGTAAGAAACCTCATAGTGGTTTATTTTAAATTAACCTCCTCCTGTTTCCTATTTGGAAAACGATATCCTTATTTATCATTCTGGAGCTGTTTGCAGGCCTCTCCTTCTAATGTTTATTACCAAGAATTGTTTTGTGATGGTTGACTGCCCCAAATCAAGGATGGCAAGATAACCTTGTCTTCAGTTAAAACCACTTGGGGGACTGGCGAAAGTCAGCAAGATAAACCAAAAAGCAAACACCTCGTGTGTAAATAGCAGCTCTGTATAGTTCCGTTTATCTTATTTAAGAATAATGAAAATATGTTCATTCATAAATATTTAATTAGTGAGGAGGCACACAACCAAGGTGTTTTTATTCAAAATCATTGTTAAAATATTGTTAGAACATAAAACTTTTTTGTTAATCTAAATTCACTCAAATCTTAGTATTTTTGATAAATTACTAATCTAATCTATTAGCTGCATTGTAAATCACTATGAAAAAAACACATATTTTGAAGATATAAATCATGAAATGTTTGAACTTAAAGATAATCTACTCCAACCGTCTTATTAATGAGGAAAATGAATAAGTGTCAGCATGTAGATGTGAATTGAAGCATTTGATTCCAAGGCAAGTGAGCACTCAGTCTAGAAAACCATGCTGCCTCTTTGAAATACTAAAATCATCATTTTATTTGGGTAGACATTGTTAGGCTTACATATAATTGCTTTTGCAATCAGGAAGATCCTTGAAAATAGGAACTGTGTTATAAAAGGTTTTGATTTCCCACAGTGCTAAACTCAATTCAACAGTGCTTGGCAATTTGTTGACTTGTGGATTTCACCCAACTCTTCCTGAGCTCATTGTCACATCCAAGATGGAAAGAAGTGTTGATGAAGAATATGTTAAGTCCACAGAAAACATAGCCCTACATGCACTGGAAATCTAATTGACTTTTTGCTATATATTATATCAAATTACTAGTTTGTGACCCCTCACTGAAGAAAAAAAATTCTCTGCTATTCCTTAGGTAAATGTTTTCTTGCTTAAACATCAAGATAACATATGCACTGGGATATTTTTCCAAGGTGTTTTGTATCAATAACCATAAAGACACTTAAGGTGGTATTATAAAAATTATTTTTCCTCCTTAAATGGACTGTGTAGAGGAACAGAAACCAATAATACCATCTACTAATACTTGTTCTTAAATGACTCTATGGACTTTCAAGTTAGCACATTCCGAAAGCAAATGGAATTGGGGAAAGGATGGCTTGACACCTTAGCTGTTACTACTCTCCTGTCAGCTGTCACAGCAGCTCGAAACGTCCCAGCAAACCAGAGCCACTGTTGTTAGCTGAAGTACAGTCCCTGCCAGCCCGGGTGAGGAGGGCAGAGAAAGATTGTGTTACCCAGTAACAGCTGAATCTTTCCAAGAGCGTTAGCTACCTAACTACCCTAATGAAAATGTATCTTTCATATAAAATTGGAAGAGAAATAAAAATAGAAATAGTATTAGTACTTTTACTAAGACTCAACAGGCTTTCTGATTCTGATGCTAAAGCATTTTTTTTTTTAAAAAAAGGATAAAACTATTCTTCATAGAAAGTTAGCAAGGAGGGCTAAGAATTTATAGCCTTGTATGCATGTATTAAGTATTCTTCATCCAAACCATAGAAAGTTTAGCTGCTATACAATTATGTTTTTCAGAAGCAATTTCTCATTTCGTTTCTTCCTTTTTTTTGTTTGGGATCTTAACCTGACCTTCACAGGAAGTCCTACAAATAGGGACAAGAATTACCTGTAAACTAGACCACTTGTGATTGTGAAGCTTCATACCCTCTTAAGAATTTGAGTTAAACTAGATGACTCTTCAGTTTCTCTCACCCCAATATCTTGTGACATTCAAAGTTTAACTCTTTCATAAGTGTGATACTCTAACTTTCAGAAGTTTAACTTTCATAACAACATATCCACTTTGGCTCTTAAAATCAAAATTGCCTCTGCTCATGATCTACCTCTCATCATGAGTCTTTAATATATTAGTTTTGGAGTATCATGCAGGATCATATTGTTTTCAATTCTTTTTACTAGTACACGCAGCCAGTGTCACCATCTTGGTCCATGAATTTAAAAACTACACTGCCCGGTAGAAAGTTTGAGCTCTTGCCTTTAAACATTGTTCTTTGCCAACAATAAAAATTCAAGACCTGACTAATCTTCTAAAGAACGCTTTCTTCTGTTTCTGGTTTAGAGGAACATGTTTCATGTTCTGTTTCTCTTCTTTTATCTTATTCTTTCATGTTGCTGTGTCTTCTAAGTCGTTGTTTTCCTATCTTGGCATCAGTGGGGATTTCCCTCTTAAATAATGTATTTCTTTCAGATTAAAACATTACTTGAGAAAGGAGTTATTTGCCATCAGTTTGAATCATCAAGCTTAACAAATTTTAAAGAAGTATGGGATTGAGCCACTAATGAGGCATTTTCTTCTTTTTTAAAGATACCATAGGGTGTTATAGACTCTAATAGTGGAGATATCTTACTGAAATTGCCTGCATTTTTCATATTCGGAATTCAACAATTATAGGATTTAAAATCCCCAGTCATGTTCTTGCCTTCCCCATGGATTTAGGGATATATTGTTCTATTTATTCTGTTAACATCAAGCTGGGGAGTTCTATCAGATTGTAAGCTGGGTATGTGGACCCAGAAGTGGGGATCCACTCTAATTACTACCTTGTTAGAACAAGAATCGAAGATAATTACTTATCTTGTTTTCAATTAAAAAATTCAACTCTCTTAGTTCTATAATACCATGGGCCTCATATGGGGCCAGTGGAATCTTATTGCTAACTTTCTGTCCCCATCCACCTGCATTTATAGTAAATGATATGCTTATGAAAATAGGTAAAACTCTTGTCTGCAGTTTCCTTATTATTTTATATGGAAGTGCTATAATTTACTCTGGTAATTAGTGAAAGAGCAGGTTCTAAAAAGCTTTCTTCTTCTTCTTCTTGGAATGATAGACATTCTCATAGTTTTGTTTTGTTTTGCTGTGCCTTTTCTTAACAGTGTGGAAAAGACTATGCTTCCTTCTAGAGCAAAACCATCGCCTTTTAAAATCTTAATATCCATGCTGTAGTCTGAATATCCTTGCCATGTGTTTCCCCAAGAGCTCATATGTTAAAATCTTAACCCCCATGGTGATTTTATTAGGAGCTGGTTCCCTTCAGAAGTGATTTAGCTCATGAGACAGAGTCCTCATGTTTGAGGTTAGCGCCCTAATAAAAGACAATGCAGAGAGCTAGTTAGCCCCTTCTGCCAGATGAGCACACAGCAAGAAGGAGCCATCTATGAATCAGAAAAAGGCTGTCACTGGACACTAAACCTACTGGCAGCTTGATCTTGGACTTCCCAGCCTCCAGAACTGTGAAAAATACATTTCTGTTGTTTAGAAGCTATCTGGTCTATGATATTTTGTCATAGCATCCCAAGTTAAAAAAATCCTGAAATCCTAGGACAGTTCATATTAAATACTCAATAGTAAGTGTGACAAAGCTGGAATTTGTAAGTATTAAAAACATGTCAAATATTCTGAATAAGCCTTGTAACAAACCCTATTGGTCATCTATCCAACATCAATTCATGGCCCCTATTTCCACCACATCAACCTCTTCCTTCCTGATGTATCTAACTTTCTCTGTGATCATATTTGAAGGAAACTGACTCCAATTTCTGTCTCAGGGATGGTCCCTAAAATTGGCTTAAACCAAACACAATCCCTGGCCACAGTACTTCTGCCAACGATTGGTTTCAGCATGGCCATGAGACACATATCTGGCCACTGAGCTATAAAAACACATCTTCTAGGAAATTTTTCTTTTTTCCTGAAAGCAGTATGTGAAAGAAATGGACCCGTTTTTCTGACCTTCTGTCATTGTTGTATCTGCATGTGACATCTAGCCCTGTTACAATCATCTTGAACCCTGACAGAAGCCGGTCACAAGAGAACCTAAGGCACAGAGGGGTTCAAATTAGACCTTGACTATACCATGCCTTAGAGCTGTTGAATCTCTGCACTTCTGGTTACCAGCATAATTAACATTCTTATTGTTTAAGCAAGTTGAATCAAACTTTTCTGTTTTTCATTTTTTAAAATTTTATTTTATTGTAAGTTCCAGGATACATGTGCAGAGGTTTCTTACATATGTAAACGTGTGCCATGGTGGTTTGCTGCACCTATCAACCCATAAACTAAGTACTATGCCCCACGTGCATTAACCATTTAGCCATTGATCCTGATGCTCTCCCTCTCTCTCCCCCTGACAGGCTGCAGTGTGTGTTATTCCCCTCCCTGTGTCCATGTGCTCTCATTGTTCAGCTCCCACTTATAAGTGAGAACATGTGGTGCTGGTTTTTTGTTCCTGTATTAGTTTGCTGAGGATAATGTCTTCCAGCTCCATCCATGTTCCTGCAAAAAGTATGATCTCATTTCTTTTTATGGCTGCATAGTATTCCGTGATGTATATGTACCACATTTTCTTTATCCAGTCTACATTGATAGGCATTTGGGTTGATTCCATGTTTTTGCTATTGTGAATGGTGCTGCAATGAACATATGCATGCATGTATCTTTATAATAGAATGATTTATATTCCTTGGGGTATAACTCAGTGATGGGATTGCTGGGTCAAATGATATTTCTAGTTCCAGGTCTTTGAGGAATCGCCACACTGTGTCTCATAATGGTAGAACTAATTTACATTTCCAACAACAGCATAAAAGTGTTCCTATTTCTCCGCAGCCTCTCCAGTATCTGTTGTTTCTTGACTTTTTAATAATCACCATCCTCACTGGCGTGAGATAGTATCTCATGGTGGTTTTGATTTGCATTTCTCTGGTGATCAGTAACGTTGAGCTTTTTTTTATATGCTTGTTGGCCACATAAGTGTCTTCTTTTGAGAAATGCCTGTTTATGGCCTTTGCCCACTTTTAAATAGGTTGTTTGGGTTGTTTTGGAATTTTTTTAAGTTCTTTGTAGATTCTGGGTTTTAGACCTTTGTCACATGGGTAGATTACAAAAGTTTTCTCCCATTCTATAGGTTGTCTGTTCACTCCAGTGATAGGTTTTGTTTGTTTGCTTTTGTGGTGCAGCTCTTAGTTAATGAGATCTCATTTGTCAATTTTTAGGGTTTTCTGTTACTTGTAGCTCCAATCATCCTGACAGAAAATTATTCCATATTTTTTTTCCATTTTTGGAATGTCTAAAAACAAGACTGTGAAGAGTGAATTCAGCCCTTTCTTGTACTATTAGGTCTTGTAGGAAGTTAATGAGGAAAAGTAATGAAATAGTCAGAATTAAGCTATATTATCATAAGTGTACCAAAAAATGACCAAAATATTTAGCTTTAAAAATCCACATGATTCTAAAAGACTGGCTTTAGAAAGCAGCACCAAGTAATTCCATTTTTTTCCCTGATATCTGTAATTCCTGGTCAAAGACCATGAGCATATGGGGTGATGGAATCCTCCAGTGTCTATTCCACATTGCCTAAACCACATGTGTGCATCCCACTGTAGTGTGGAGAATCAGAAAGCCTTTCAGTGCCAGATGCAATGAAAGGGCAAGCCAAGAGTTGGAGATTTTATTTTTGTTTTACCTTAGAATGTCACTCACACAGGAGCATACTCTTCAGTTCTCATGTGAAAATAGGAGATTCGTGTCACTCTACCTTAAAACACGCAGCAGAAAGAACTTGTTGCAATTTCACATCTAGGTTTGCAAATCTGCTGGCATGAAAGGCCCTTCATAATGGATTTGGATGAGTCCTAGAGTTTATTGTGCCAACATCAATCGAATTAAGCCTTCAAACCTTTTCAGGGAACTTCCCATCCTTCATCTCACATGAATACACAGACTGCTTTTAGCTACAGAAGTGCTGGCCTCTAAATGAAAAATGTCTACCTCTTAACTAAGGTGGTTTGCAGAAACCCACAATATCACATTTTGATCAGAATCCAAAATTCATTTTCTTTTAGTGTAAACAGTTATTTCCACTTTTTCCAAAATTTCACAGTGGGCTATAGTGGAAAAAGGACTGGATTAGTTGTCAGGACTCCTTGACTCTAGATTTCTGTCCTGTATAGCTAGATTTATTCTTGTATACTTCAAATGATAATAATTAGTTTTGCCAAATTGTTTCAAAAAAGATTGCCATAAAAATCAACATGATGAACACAAAAGAACTATAAAAATATCAGCCACCGTTATTATTATTCCATGTCTTATCTGAGAGTAGATTTGAAGACATGTATAAATTGATTTTACCACAAAGGGCTGAGAGCAAACCTTGATGTAAAGATCACTGGGCCTCCCTAAAGATCCCTAATGTATACTTCCCAAACATTATTAGATCAAGGATGTCTTTTCATTCTTTTTAAGGTGGCATTAATTCATCAAAACTCCATTCAGTTCTTATTATATCCTAACCCACTTCTAGGCACTAAGGATTCAAAAACACAGAAGAAGCTTACAGTCCAGTAAGGGAAAGAGCCCAGCTAGAAAATATGAGACAAAAATGGGAAGAGAATAGTATAAACAGAAAGTCATGGGAAATTAGAGTCAGAAAGCCTATCAATATGAGGTTCTTGATATTAAAATGTTGAGGCATGGCATCATCCCATTTCTCCCTAATAAGCAGTTCTTGTAGATTTTCTCAGGTTTCCTGATATGGTACAGCCATAGTGAATCCCAACACAGACTCTCAAGGTTCTACAGATTCTTCTGACCACCCGCTCCCCAGCCCCCACACCCGAAGATTTTAAAACATACGCAAGAGAAAGCTCACTAAATGGTTAATTTTCATCTCAACTTTCATTACGCTGATAGCATATTTGAGGGCAAGAGGTACATCAGAGTCCTCTGAATGCCAAAGGGAGAATGAGATTGCTGGCAGAGGTTGTGCTGAATAACTTAGGTGGTTATGACTGCGATCGTTCTTCTCTTTCATACTGAGAATTTCGTAGATGGCATGTTTCATGGTAGTCTTTGGTTGGAAAAGAAGTTGAGGCAGGGAAAAGGTGCATTATTTGCAAAAATTCTATTCATAAGAATAGGTGAAAGGGAAAAGGCAATAGAACTCAAGAATCCTGATTATAGTTTGCTGAAAAAACATATGCTACTTGAAAATAAGTTATCTAAATAAATCCTTTCATCAGCAGTGGCCTCATAACCAAACTAGAAGAAATTGAGGGCTTCCTTTTACCATTCACTCTTGCCGTCTCTTTTAACATATAGCTATGCAGTTAAGAATAAAAGCACAAGTACACATATCCCACCTGACTCACTGATCATTATCACTATGCAAATTCCGTGTTAGTGTCTTGGAGGTTTATTTACCTCCTGGAACTGAAGTCAGGTAGGAAATACTTGTTTAGGTAAAAAATTGAGCTTGAGAAACAATTTTCAAAAATGCACTGTTTTGGAGATCCCACAAAGCTTAATTCACAGCATGAATGGACTTAATGGGCAGACTATCTGACTGGTGACCCTAACCCAAGCTTCTGTTGGACATAGGTGCCTTCTCCCCATACAGGTGTCCCTCCCACCCTGTTCAGCAGTCAGCAGCCCTCCTCATAGCTGCAGCACAGGGAGAAGAACCATGTATCTTGAATCTCGAATCTTGAAAACTCAGTTATTGTTCTCTCTTCTGTGGTTTTCAGGTCACTACTGGTGCATAATCAGTCACACCAAAATTTAGAAGCTTAAAATGACACATTTTATTTTTCTCATAATTGTGTGAATCAGGAATTTGTAAGCTCTTTCTCACTTGAAGTCTCTCCCAAAGTCATAGTGAGATGTTGCCTATGGCTGTAGTCATTTGAAGGCTCAACTCAACTGGACATCCAAGATGGTATACTCACAGGGCTGGCAGTTGAAGAAGACTGTTATCTCAGAGTTCAGCTGGGCTGTTATCCAGAATGTTCCCATGTAGCTCTTTGGCATGGTGGTCTTACAGTATATATTACTGCATGCCATCTCAGGACTCTAAAATGTTAGTGTTCCCTCTAAGAAGATAAAAGGTCATATTGCCTTGAACGACCTAGCCTCAGGAATCAAATTTATTATAATTCCTTCTGCCACAATCTATTGGCTACAGAGAAGTAACAAGCTCACTCAGATTCGGTGGGAGGGGACTTAGACTTTGTCTCTTGATGGAGGAGTGGCAGGTTTCTAGAAGAACACGTGGAAGACATTATTGTGGTCGTCTTTGGAAAATACAATATACCAAAAGTGGTGAAGCACTGCTTCACATGAATTCCAAGATTGCTTTGTCTATTTCTGCTCTTGAAGATTCTGTAATATTCCCAAGGTCACTTTAGCTCATTTTACTGATTCTTCTAGTTCTTTTGTTTTTTTTCCTTCAGTTTTTGGTTGAATCAAGAGGGGCATTTAGAGGAATCTAATTAGTTGATTTTAGATATAGGTTATTCTTCATGTGAAGCTGTATTATTAAATTGTGGCAAATACACAGCTTAGTAGAACTACTTGCTCCCTTCACTTCCCCACGGTAATCAGGTAGCCTGCTCCCTGTAACTGTGACCTGTCTTAGTGTCATCACATGATCTGGGAAGGCATTCTGAAGGCTCATCACATTGCAGAGCTCTGGGCTCACCATCAGGCTCATTGTTAGCCTCCTTACCCTATGTTTGTTACTCAGAGACCCTGCCTAGATGCAGAAATACTGTAGCTCAGATTGTCCTGTGATTTCTCCTACAAGTCTTCATCCATATTTTTGAAACTAAACTTCCTGGACTGTGCACCTGTGGGCCTGTTTAGACATGGAGGACTCACCTGCTCCTCCCTGCCTTTACAAAATCCTTGGACTTGACCTCTGGTCTCTGTCCCTGTCTCGTGAAACTCTAGTTCTTGACCCTGAATGAGTCATCATAGGAATGAGAGTAGGAAGCCTATTCATAGTTCTTTTGACAGACATTTTCAGACTGAATATTATCTTACTCTAAGTTTACTTCGTGATAACTGAGTACACTATTTTTGAGTCTCATTGGAACCTAAGTTCTCTAGAAAGTATAACGTGCCTATTAAGAGCTTGGTATCAACACTGGAATATTAATCAGTTTTTAAAAATAATGGGATCCTGCCATTTGCTACAACACAGATTAACCTGGAGGACATTATGCTAAGTGAAATAAGGCAGACACAGAAGGAAAAAATTAATTGCATAATATCATTTACATGTGGTGTCTATGGAAAAAAAGCGGTCACATATACGGGGATAGTGAATGAAACAGTGGTTACCAGGGGCAGGGAGGAAGGGGAGGAAATGGGGGGATATAGATCAAAGGACACAAAGTAGCAGATATGTAGAATGAACAAGTCTAGAGACCTAATGTATGACATGTGGACTATAGTTAATAAAAGTGTATTGTATTAGGGATTTGTGTTAAATAAGTTTTAGCTGCTCTTGTAAAAAGAAAGAAACTATGTGAGATAATAGATACGTTATTTTTTTTCACTATAGCAACCACTTTACTGTCTATATGTACCTGATAACATCGTCATGTAAACCTCAAATATACACAATAACATTTATTTTTTAATACACAGCTTAGTATACAAATGAGATCATCTTACACTTGAATCCTGGACCTGCTGCTCCCTGTGTCTGTTTTGTCATCTTTAAAATGCAGATTTTATTAGAATCTAAAATATAGGGTTGTTGTGAAAAACAAATGAAATAATCTACATCATTTGATCTAGGGAATGCACTTCATGAATACTCACATATACTAGTTGTCATTATCCTCATCATCAGTTTTCTTTCAGCTGTGTGTATCCCACATTTGTGACAATACCCCTCATACAGTAAGCATTCACTATTGAGTTAATAAATGCACATCTACTGAATCTCTAAGCAGGATAAATTGAATGAAAAAGCATATACTTTTATCAAAACCAAAATTATTATTTATTTTTATCAAAACCATCTAGATATAAAAAAAAGTTAGTTGTACCAGGATTGGTGTCCCTGTAATGATCTGGAACCTCTATGATGTGGGAGTGAGGAAGTTGGGAGGAAGAAAGCAGCACAACAGTGGCAGGTAGAGGTACACCCAGACCCCTGGAATGCTGTATCTTGATAGACACAGATAGGGAGGAGGGTGTAGGGAGGAGGGTGGGTGCGGCAACAGCAGCATTCAGCTAAGTATATGGCATCACCAAAGGCCAATTATGATACAGGCATGGCAGCATCTGAGGACTCTGACCAAGACCCAATCACAATCGAGGACAAAATCCTCATCCCTGGATAAAGCCCTGAAAAGCCAGGCAAAGTTTCATTCTAAACACAGCTTTAGGCTAAGTGCTTAGGCATGAGGGAAAAAGGCACAGACCCAGAACTGCAAGGACAGCTTAGAGTTTCAGACTCAAGAATAGGACTTATATTCAAACGCTTTGATCAGGACCAAACTAACAGGAAGGTAGAAACTATGCTAAGTCCATGTAATAAATGTCCCCTGATCAAGGTCAAGATTGGTCTAATTCCTGGGGTAGAACAGAGTCTGCAGACAAAAGCCATATGACCCTCAATGTGAGGGAGGAAGATTAGAGAAAAAATAATCTCATTGTGGATGAGATTATTTTTTCCCTTAGCATCTGTAGCAAATCTCTATAAGAGCATAATTTCAACATTCTCTAGATAAGAGGATAAACTAAGGTTAAAGTAGGAATAATTTACATTTGCATTGATTTTTAGTAGTATATTCTATGTGTTTCCACAGTATCCTGAAGATATCACTCTCTCTGTTGCTTTAATTTTTATTTGTTTCTCTCTCTCTTGCTTTATTTAGTATTTTACATATCACACAATTCATTCATTTAAAATGAACGCTTCCAAGGTTAGTATATTCATAGAATTGCATAATTATCATGATCAATTTTAGAACATTTCAATTACCAGAAAAAAGAAATTTCACACCCATCAGCTGTTCCTCCCTATTCCAAGGCCCTCCCTCTAGTCCCTGACAACAACTTATGTTTCTGTCTCCATGGATTTGCCTATTCTTGACATTTTATATAAATGGAATGATACAATATGTGGACTTTTGTAACTGGCCTCTTCACTCAACATAATGTTTTCAAGGTTCACCCATGTTGTAGCATGAATTAGCACTTTATTGCTTTTTATGGGTGAATAATATTCCATTGAATAGATATGCCACATTTTATTTATCCATTCATTACTTATATCCACTTGGGTTATTTCTACTTTAAGGCTATTGTAAATGAAGATGCTCTGAACACCTGTGTACAAGTTTTTTTGTGGACATATGTTTTCAGTCTTCTTGGGTATATATCAAGAAATGTAGGGCTGGGTGCAGTGGCTTACACCTGTAATCCCAGAGCTTTGGGAGGTGGAGGTGGATGGATCAACTCAGGTCAGGAGTTCGAGACTAGCCTGGCCAACATAGTGAAACTCTATCTCTACTAAAAGTACAAAAACTTAGCTATGCAGGGTGGCAGATGCCTGTTATCCCAGCTACTTGGGAGGCTGAGGCAGGATAATTGCTTGAGGTTCAATGAGCTGAGAGCATGCCATTGCACTTCAGGCTGGGCAAGAAGAGCTAAACTATTATCTCAAAAAAAAAAAAAAAGAATGTAATAGAACTCACTCTTTAAAATTCTTCTTAAACTAACTTAGGTCACTTAATAATTATTTCAGTAAATATTTGATAACTGCCTCTTCCATCCAAGTACTTCTCTATGTCCTAGTGTACATAAATGAAGAAAATAAATAAAGCACCTGCTCTCATGGAGCTTACTTTCCTCCAAAAATGGGTTAGTCTTTGAGAACAAGGACCATATTTTATTCCCTGTGATAGCCACAGTGCTAGCACAGTTCTCTTTACAAAGCTAAAATAATAATTAATTGTATATTCACAATTTGTAGGAAAGTTTAAATCATATAATAATGTTTAAACAGAGTTTGGTTCATTTCCCACCTGCTGAATTGTAGAAACTCTACTCCCCGTCAAATTCCTCTGATTTTTAAAGAAAGTTCTCATTTCATGTGTGCACTAAATGCAGCCCTCCTGCTTATCATGGGGTGCCTACTACTCCCCTCTTCCCTCTTGGAACATAAACTTCATGGAATCTGGGCTCTCATGTTGCTATCCTGGTGATGAAGTAAGTTGTGACTTCCTGCTCAGGGCTCTGGGGATGTCTCCTGATGATCCTTCCAATGTGTTTAGGGTTACTTACTTGTAGTTGCTACTTACTTCTTGTCTTCTGAATGTCAACTTTTTCTACAGCCACCTCTTCCACTGAGAAAAATCATCCACTATTCTACTTAGTTTATACACTACAAATGCCATATTCGATTCCTGTGTGTATGTGGCTAGTCTTCACTCTCAAGATCTCATAGAGATTTTCCTGACCCTGGAGTTTTGCTGTTGCTTCCTTTTCTTCTCTTAGGCATGAGATTGTTCAGGAAGATTGGATCTGTAGGCCAGACTCACTACTATTCACCAGGCTACTCAAAAATTCTCTCATTTGACAACAACTGATCATAGAAACAGTTTTATGTACCTTAAAGCTGTGTTTTCTCACCACAAATTCCTCTCCTTGATGATCTTGGGTTTCTCCTACAAACAGACCCTTGCAAATATCAGCAAAAAGTCTAAGTCATCAGGATGAGTGGCTTACATCTCAAATTTTGTTCCTGCTGCAGCTGTATTTATTATAAAGTGTGATTTAATATCATTTTGCTCAGTGTCTCTTCTGACTACTCTCATATGAGTCTATTTCAATTATGGCTTTGAATTTATGAGTCTGGAAATAGATTTAGGAGTAGGCCAACAGTTCAGATAATTTCAGTATGACCTGGCAGCACTCTCAATCTAGTGATTTAGTTTGTACCTTGTCGAAGTCACTAAAATGCTCTGAAATCCAAGCTCCTCTTTTGTAAGAAGGAGATTATTTACCATCTAGAGTGCTAGTGATAATAGCTACTGTTCGTTGTACTCTTTTGGGCACTAGGTGTAGTTTCACATGCTTCATAGCTATCAGCTGAAGGATTTCTCACACTCAGCCCATGAAATAGGTGTTATTATTCTGCAGGTAAAATCATTATAACCAAAATACATGGATTATAAAAGAATCACACTTATTTTTAAAATGAGGCATAGAAAGGATTTATTCACTTCATGAAACTTTCTATGTCATTCTATAAAAATTATATAGATAGCATATCTTTTCTTTAGAAAACAAATTCTATCTGTACAACAAACATAGACCTCTTCTATGAATAATATCATGTAGTTGGAACTTAGGGCCCACAGACTATTTTGACTTCCATTGGCACCACATTTCCTCAGTTTTATTCCACTTTTGAATTCTACCTAAGAGTGAAAGTCAGAGCAAAGAGCTCTGACAGTATCCTAGAGTATCACAGTCTATCAAAGTAGTTTGAACTCTTCTTTATTTCAAAAAGTACAATGACAAACCACTAAGTTCTGCCTAGAACCACCACCTTGTCTCACTTTCCCAGCCAAAATTAGATCTCTGTGAAGATTATCCTTTGGAATTCAAGTAAAATAGCAAGTCAGGATAGAATAAACCTTTTTCCATGGATGGATGTGATTGTATTCTTTCTTTAGTCTGCCATGAGACTTCTGAAATAGTCCCTGGCCTTTTATTCTCTCTTGATACATCTACCTGCATTATTTTCTTCCTGATAGTATAAAGAGAACTACTTGGTCAGTCATCAACTTCTTATCTGCTTGAGTACGTGCTTTGCAAGCTGCTTTGAGATATTTGGCTAGGAATTCAGTTTTGATTAACAAATTATGTTACATGGTTAAAGGAAAGATAAACTAAATTGTTAAGAATTATAAGCACAAAGTGTTTGGGTTTTGTGGGGTAAGGGGAAGAGAAGAATTGTTGATAATCACAAATTTTTGCATTAAAATTCCAGTTCATTAAGTAATCAGCATGGGAGTGTCTGATTGGCTGATTGGATGCAGAGGCAAATCATTTGTTGCTTTTTTAGGGAAATTTCCCCAAAAAACTACTATCAAAGTAGTTCTACCTAGAGAATTTAAATTAATGTATTATTTTAAATCCATGTATATTTATTCCAAATTCAGTTATCCTGCCGAACAAATAAGTAATATTTCGTCCAGGACACTCTTGGAATTGGGGGGCAGAGTCAGGTTGAAAATTCTTTTCCAGGAGTGTATTAGTCCATTTTCACACTGCTGATAATGACATATCTGAGACCGGGTGACTTATAAAGAAAAAGAAGTTTAGTGGACTCACAGTTCCATGTGGTTGAGGAGACCTCATAATCATGGCAGAAGGTGAAAGGCACACCTTACATGGTGGCAGACAAGAGAGAATGAAAGCCAAGTGAAATAGGAAACCCCTTATAAAAATATCAGCTCTCATGAGACTTACTCACTACCATAAGAACAGTATGGGGGAAACCACCCACATGGCTCAATTATCTCCCACCAAGTTCCTCCCATAACACATGGAAATTATGAGAACTACAATTCAAGATGAGATTTGAGTGGGGACACAGACAAATCATATCAAGGAGTTAACTTCACATCAACAATATAGTTTCTTTTCTATAGCTGCACTTGCAGTTAAGAACTAAGCTTGTTTCTCTCTGATGCAAAACTAGACTTATCCCTTCATCCTCAGCTAGGATTTCTTCAAAAGGACTACTGAGTCTGGACATAGCTGCCTTTTGAGAGGATTCAGAGCCGTGCTGCCCCTGGAAGATGCTCACTCTTTATCTGTGTGTATATGGCTGAACAGTGATCTCTTCAGCAGCAACACAAGAGCTTCTCACCAAGATTCTGTTTGGGGAACTGAGAAAAAACACAATTTGCTAATAATATCATGAAGCCTCTGACAACACCCTCTATAGACTGAGCCAACACTGGCACAGAAGCCACTTTGTATCTCTGCTCCACTTGGAATCCAGAAAGCAGCTAATCCTACCAGACTTCAAACCCTTGTTGATTCTCAGTCCCTGCCCAATATTCAAGTCCCTTTAACCATCTACCCTCTCCCCTACTCTCAAGCCCAAACCTTACTTTTCTGCCTGTCCCTTTCTTTCTGCCATTTCCAGTTGGGGCTCCTGCAACCCGCATTCTATGGCAGAAACCCCTCCAGTGTAAATCTCTTTACAGCATGCTTCTGCCACCTTCTTGCGTCAACTAAAATCTGATTTCCCATGTAGACGTTTCTAATGAAGAGAGGAGGGCTAGTATCTACTTGTGTCCACCAATGAAGATTTATACTAACCTATTATTCCTCTACATGTCAGAAATCTTTGGGGCTGATGTCAACTAGCTATACATCTTGTTGGTCCCTTTTACTAACCACCAGTTTGGGCACCTGAGTCACATATGTCCTTTCAACTTCTCAGCTTCTCAATTTCTGCTCATCCCTAGTAATTTAATTAGACATGTACGTGACATCTTTGATGTGTTTTCCTCATAGTTCCATGATATCTTTAACTTTGCATCTTCCATTTCCAGTCTGCTTGGTTCATATATGACTTTATAATAGATCTTGACATCATTATGAAATACTTCATGTCTGTTAAATGTCAGTATCCATTCATGGACCATAACCTCTTACCATTTCAGCTTTCTCCATCCCTTATTCACCCTGTGCCTACTTTTGACCAAATGCAGGCCTGTACTGCCATTCCATTTTCTCCAAATCAGCCAGCACCCTCCTGCCAAGCTAGACCACAACATGTCACTCCCTAAAATGTTCAATGCAAAGTATCCACCCAGTGAAGCCCCAACAGCTCCAGTCACTAATTTATTTCCAATGCCCTAAACACCAGTTTGCTGAGTGCTGCTGGAGAAAATCTCACCATTATGTGAAACAGTGCCACCAAGGATTTGTGGTCTCTCTCCTCATTGGACCCTCTATGCCACTTGACATCCTTTCATTGGACCTTACCAGCAACTAAAGCAATGCTCCACAAAAACCACTTTGTGCATTATCAACTCTCCCCCAGGCTTGATGTTTGTGCTTTTCATATTTTCATACTTTACCCCTCAATTGAAGATAAAATGGTTGTGATATCTCCATGATTTTCAGAAAAAGACTTTCATGTGGTGAGGTTGCAATGAATTGATCTTCTTCTGGTCTCTTCTATACTGGCCAACTAAAACTCTTTCCACAGTATCTTAAAGTACTTTCCCTGTTCAAGATGAACTCATGCAAGAAACACACATAGTAAAAAGGTATTTTCTACACAGTGTCTAAGAAATTCTGGGAGTTGCCAGATCTCTGAGAGAAAACTCCTGAGTTTATCTATTTTACCAAATATATCTCACAAGTTTTCAATTTTGACTTTTATGCAGTGTATGCCTATATGTGTGTTTATTACCTACATATTCAACAAATTCATTCAACAAACACTTATTAAACACTTATTATATGCCATTTCCACTAGAGGGTAATGTATTTCCAGTACCTCGGGTTGGAGCTGTGTAGAGTTTCTAAAACTACTTTAATTTTCAGGATCTTTTATGAAATACTTTAAGAACAAGTAAGATTCTTGACATCCTTAGCCTTCTCAAGAGGAAAAACAATAAAAATGAATTAACCATATTGTAGGTTAACTTCCCTTTCTCTGTCATCCACATGATCAAGTCAAGAAATCAGAACTATCAGATAAATAAATCTGAAATTTTGACAAAAAGTCCAGGTATTCATAATATCCTAGTACTCTATAGTTGGGTACACAGTATGGTTCTCTGTTGATCAGATTCAACTCAAATAATACAATAGAACTGCCTCCAGCAGGCATTGTTCTCTTTGCCTAACAACTTTGGATCTTTCCTCTTATCACATCTCTTGGCTTTCAGTGTGTGTGACACTCACAAGGATTGGTCAAGGCCTAGGGTTAATAGTCTCTAGGAAAACACTCTCAAAAAGTAGCCTTAACTTTCAATCTTACTTTCTAAGGCAAGGAACTCCAAACTGTGAACCTCAAAATGTCTTTGTGTCCATTATGTAATCTTCTGAAGTTAGGATTCATCTACAGCTTGGATATAATGAGCCATTTGCTACCAAGGTATACAGTCATGGGATTAATCTCACACTGTACCCTGACAGGACCCAGTGCAGCTTCTGCAGGAAGTTATCCATGAGTCTATATTCCAGGGCATGAATAGTTAATTTACATTAATTAATCAGATACACAGAAAGGTAACAGAGCTACATTTCCATAGCTGACCTTTGAATCCCTCTTTAATCACTAGCAAAATAATAATAATAATATCATGTATCTTAAGGTAGTTTATCCAATTACAACCTGTTTAAAATATTCTCTTTGGGTTAAAAATTTATATTCCAGTTTTAGAGTTATTTAATTCATAGTTTAATCTGTTTAGTTTGGCTGCTGTAACCTCTCAAAAGACTTATTTGTCTTTTCTCCTACCTACAGGGTAGGAGAGGAACTCATCTGCTACACAGTGCTCTGTGTGTGTGTGTGTGTGTGTGTGTGTGTGTGTGTGTGTGTGTGTGTGTGTGACGGGTCTGACCTTCATTTCTTCTTCCAGATTCTTGTTAGAAGGCTAAACTGTCTCCTGCTGCATGGCCTCTGTGTGTTAGTTATCGGCCTCTGCCCTTGCTACATTTGTTGAAGTTGCTGTAACTGGTCCTTCTTGACCTTCACAACCAAAAGCTGCTCTCTGCCTTGGCCTCCAGTCACAAGGTCTGAACATTGTTCCTTCTTTATTTTATTTATTTATTTATTTTTTTTAAGAGTGAAATTCTCTCTCAAAATGAGAGAGAGAGAGAAGAAAGAAAGAAAGAAAAAACAAAAAGAAAGAAAGAAAGAAAAGACTGGCAATCCTTTATGTCTATTCCTTACCCTAATTCAGGCTCCTCTATCCTCCTAGCCTGGTGGTCTCTCACTAGGTTTACAAAGGCAGTTGAGTTTTGGGGAAAGGCTAGTCTGCCCACAGAGTTAGCTTGGCCCAAGCCCAGGAATAATTAAGGGCAGCTAAAGGAAAGGTAAGAGTTGGTTAAATCCCATCGTTTTTTTTTTCTTTTTTTAAGAAAAAGAGAGAAAAGGAGAAAGAAAAAAAGAAACAGCAAAAGAAAGAAAAAAAAAGAATGAAAGAGAGAAAGAAAGAGGACGAGAAAGAGGGAGAGAGATTGAGATTCTTGTTTTATTGCCCAGGCTAGAATGCAGTCTAAAAATGGGTATTAAAAACCTCTTTTATGCCAATAATTATGCTTAACAATGGAGACAGGAAGGAATAGGTGATGAAAATAACAAATAAGCAGTCAACCAATATTTTATTTAAACCTGTGAAATGCTATGCAATTGCTGAGGAGTGATTTACTTCTAATTATGTGGTCACTTTTAAAATAAGTATACTGCGATACTGAGAAAAATGTATGTTTTGTGGATTTGGGGAGGAGAGTTCGGTAAATATTTGTTAAGTCTAGTTGTTTCAGGTCTGAGTTCAAGTCCTGGATATCCGTGTTAATTTTCTATCTCGTTGATCTGTCTAATATTGACAGTGTAATGTTACAGTCTCCCACTATTATTGTGTGGGAGTCTAAGTCTCTTTGTAAGTCATTAAGAACTTGCCCTATGTATCTGGGTGCTCCTGTCATGGGTGCGTATATATTTAGGATCGTTAGCTCTTCTTGTTGCATTGATCCTTTCACCACCATGTAATGTCCCTCTTTGTTTCTTGTGTTCTTTGTTGTTTTAATGTCTGTTTTATCAGAGACGAAAATTGCAGCTTCTGGTAATGCTAACTGGCTGTTTTGCCCA